>MKEJ01073721.1:0-12119 GCA_001753735.1 Embelia ribes | reverse complement strand
AAGCTGGCTTTTCGACCAACTTCTTCTCCGTTGGTGGTTTCTTGTCTTTAGGTGGCTTGCCACCGGACGTAGGTGGATTGTACTCGGTTGGTGGCTTGTGGTGTTCCATGGCCTTGTCTCCATAGCTAGGTGGTTTATGTTCCACAGGTAGCTTCTCTCTTTTGTAAGCTGGCTTTTTGATCAACTTTCGAGGTGGCTTTTCGCCCTCTGGAGGCTTATGTTCCGGGGGAGGCTTATGGTCACCCTTGGGTGGGTTGGGTTGTGGTTTATATGGGTTGGTAGTGGCTTTACCCCTATGTTATCAAATCTTAGAAATTCCCAAGTGCTCAGTCATAGGCTTACCTTCTTTATACCGTCGATACATTATTTGACCAATAACATACATCTTGTTATTGTCAGTTTTATTGGTATACAAGTCTTTCAATTTTTTCCAAAGTGCCTTCGCATCAGTTTCATCCACCATATGATTCAAAACATTTTTATCCACCCATTGGCGAATAAATGCACAATTTTTTATATGAAGAACTTTCCACTTCACCTCGGATTCCCTTCAAACTTCTCTTCCGAAAAGACCAGCGAGTACAAATCCTTCACATATAAAAGGTCTTCCATCTTACCCTTTCAAACATGCTAATTGTAACTATTCAAACATATCATCTCAGCTATATTGATATAATTCTTCTTGTCAACAAAAAATAAAAATAAAAAGTCCCCATATACCAATTTCACTACGAATTTGTTTTGATAGGCCCTTTTATTCTACCATAAATTAAATGGGTCGTAAATACATGACTCTAGATATTTTTTTTAGGTTATTATCATTATTATTCGGCATATCTATGTAATAACATTAATGTTATACGTGCAATTTTAATAATTATAGTAGAATACTAAGGGTTGACTTTGATTGCAAAACTGGGCCTCATTTTCTATCTTCCACACAAGTGGACCTCATTTTCTGTCAAACATCTAATATCTGCTATTCATTTTATTAGTAAATTTGAAAATAAGCCGCTTATTGTATGGGACTCATTTTCTACCATAAGAGCCCAATCTAAAATTGTGCAAGTATTTATTTTATTTATTATTATTGTTGTTGTACATTTAATTAATCAACCTCTCTCTGCCCCTCTCTCTCTTTCTCTGTCTCCCTATCGATCAAGGAAGAAGAAAAAGATACACCAGGTGTTACCCTCTCGCTAATACTGGTAATATAAATATACGTGTGTGTGTGTGTGTGTTAATCTATATGTTGTTATATATTCATACGTGTATTTATGTTTGTGCATATATATATATATATATATATATTGGAATCTATTCCCATCTTTCCTGTGCATCTTTTTGTTAGCCTCTTCCTTAATTTTGATGCATAAGCCCTAGATCGAGTAAATTAATCAATCGATTTTTCATCTGGTTTTTAATGGTTTTTTTTGGAAAAAAATAAATTATTCCCAGATACAAATTGGGAATTAATTCACTGACCAAATTTTTGAAAGTTGATCAAACCATGTTTATTTTGGACATTTCTATCAATTACTGATTTCTAATGTGCTACTTGTAAATAAAAGTTTTAATTTTAGGGAATTTAGGGTTATTAAAAATGGAGTATCATGGTCCTTAATTAGGCATAGATGTTTTAATATTGAATCAAAACCCCTTAATTAGGGATCCATGATTCGATATCGTACTCGCAGTGCTGAAACGACAAGTTGGGAATTCATATAACGTTAGTGTCTTCACAGCCCAAATATTGTGAGAGTTAAGGAAACGTGTTAATTTGGCCATTGCTATTATTACTGACCTCCAAATGTGCTAATGGTTGTAAAGAATTTGGGTTTTAGGTTGTTTAGGGTTTGAAAATGGAGTATTATGACCCATAATCAGGGATCAATGTTTTAATTAATAGTGAATCATAAACCCTTAATTAGGGATCCATTACTCGATATCATGCTCACACGAACGGCCAACTTATATAGCTCATGTTACAAATAACGAGCTTTAGGTTAACTCCCCACTAGTTTCTATATTAATCTCCAAATTACGAATACAATAAATAAATGGAAAATATAACCCTAATATGCTCAAGTTCACAAACAAATACAATAAATAAATGGAAAATATAACCCTAATATGCTCGGGTTCACTAACATTTGTGTAGGTTCAATAACCCAATTAAAAACTAGTGATTTGGAGATTAATATAGAAACTAGTTTGGAGTTAACCTAAAGCTCGTTATTTGCAACAAGAGCTATATAAGTTGGCTGTTCATGTGAGCATGATACCGAAACCTAGACAAATATTAGTGAAGCCCGAGCATATTAGGGTTATATTTTCCATTTATTTATTGTATTCGTTATTTGGAGATTAATATAGAAACTAGTTGGGAGTTAACCTAAAGCTCTTTATTTGCAACATGAGCTATATAAGTTGGCCGTTTGTGTGAGCATGATATCAAATACAATAAATAAATAGATGATTAAAATGTGCTATTTTTTTCATTCCAAATTGTTGTAAAAAAAAAAAATAGTTATTTATTTAATGTTTTTGTTTTAAAATCCCAGATGAAAAAGTGGTAGTAATTCGTATCATAATACCGTGTCTTGGTTATTTGATTTAGTGTAATTTGATAATTTGCTGTTATGTTGGTGTTAGTGAATCTCCAAACATGCTAATTGATATTATTAATTTTGTTTCTTTGGTAGTCGAAAGTAATTGGAGATGGAATATAGATGGATTGGTGGCAAAATGGAACCACGTGCAACAGATAGAGGACAACCAAAAGTTTCTGTAAGTATCTTAATAAATTATGAGTCTAAATATTTCTAGAATTTTCTTGTAGAAATTTACTTTTCATTTGAGCATCAGTGTTGTTAAAAGCTTTAGGCACTCTTAAGGTGCCAAGACCCCTTATCGCCTTAAGCGCTAAGTACCACCCAAGACGCTCCATGATTAATGCTAGGTGCTAATTATTTTTAATTAAAAGTGCTTAATCTCATAAAATTCTTAAGTTTTTCCTTGTGAATTCGGAAGTATAAGATTTAGTTATAGATGTGGGGAATTGGTGATGACATAATGATATATTATATGTAGCCTTTTTTATAGTTTATGCTAGTGATAGTTCATTTGATAAGTAATAATAAGTGATGAAGATAATATGATATATCATAAAAACAATATACAACACAAAGATTGGACAAAGATATAGAAAAATGGAATGATGTAAGTGAGGCGCTCGCCTTAACGCCTCAATCACACCTAAGCTAAAGGCACCCGTCTAGGCACGCCTTAGTAGCGACACTCGCTTAGACCCATATGAGGCACCTTGGCCTTGCCTCACCAACCCGAAAGCCAATGCGAGAGTCTGAATAACTTTGTAATGAGTGTTTTCTACAAAGTCAATTTTCACGAAATTTGTGGAAGTGAAATTTGTGTTCATAACTATGGGTTTTTCGATACAAAATGCTAATTTGAAGCTGAAGATCAGTTGTAAGCTTTTCATTAGTCTTCTTAGGTTATATAACAAATTATCTATAAGTTTAGTATACTGAGGTGTGGGATGATTGTAAAATAAAATAGGAAAGATTTGAATTCTCTAAGTGAAGGAAATCTAACCTTTTGCATTGCAGGCTTATGACAAGGCTGTTCTTAAGGAGCTTGCTGAGGATTTCTGCGCTCCTATTGGTGAGAGACCAATGGACGATGCAGATCCTGAGTATGTGGAACAAGCATCATTGGACACCAAATTGACATCATCTAATGTTGGATATAGGCTTCTCCAGAAGATGGGGTGGAAAGGAAAAGGTCTTGGGAAGAATGAACAAGGTATGTGGAGTACGGAGTGCAAATAGTAAGGCGTCAGCATTTCAAGTTTTGGGAATTTGAGTATTTTCAGCTTTTTTTATTGATATGTGCTTTCATGATTAATATTTTTTTTTTCGCATGTTTGCTTGAGATTGCTTCAGTTGGTATATTTAAGAGAACATTGTTAGATGGGATTTTGTAATGGTTGTGAAGTAGGAGAAATTAAAGGCATGGGTAAAATAAAATGAATTAGCTCTAGATAAAGACTAAACAGTCTATGTTGATCGGTCTTTGGCATATTCCATGTATATATACATATACTATATATATTAAGAATGAACAAAGAGCATGGGTATTATTAATATGTTTGGGGGTTTACTTACTACCAATTGAAGACATAAATCCATACTCCATAATGCCTAGTTTGGCCTGAGGGAATTACGTATAATTGAATGTCCATCCTTAGAAAATGATGTTGTGAATGGAACTTGGAAGAAAATGTAAATTTGAAATTGTGATGATGTTATTGGTAAATAAGTTAATTCAAGAGAAAATGGATAGGCCGCCCCACCTCAAAAATTAAACGGACACAAGGTAGGAAGCCCTTGCTACTTAAGTTTAAAGAGGTAGGACGTCAGGAGTTAGGGGATATAGAAGCCGAAATTCAAGTGACCTCAGTAACTTGATTTCTTTTTATCTACTGTCTTCACTGGACAGAGCTATTGCACATTTACAAACACACGCAAAGCGTGGATCAGATGTATTTATGTCAACTGGGATAGCTATTGTGGTAACTATCTCCTTGCCAAGGTATTGAGCAGATGATCCATAAAAAGATAAATCATGATAGGTTAAAATAAATGCTAACCAAAATTATTCTTCTCTAGGCCTGTGGCTTGTTATTTGCTAACCAGCTGCTTCGAGATCTCTTAATGCATTTGGTGTTTGTACGTTAGCAAAAGAGTGTAACTGTGACAAGTGCTTTACCATGTCGCCTTGCTTCTCGATAAAACATCACATTCTTTGTTCTGGTTCAGTTAGTGGGTTATTTTACAGTTTCTACCGTTTTCCTTTGGTTGATTGTTAAGTTCCTATATTTTAAGCTTCCTTTGTAACTTGGTACTGATGAACTTTTAATGAACTTGGACTGGTGTATGTACACAGATGAGCTTCTTGAAAGATCCTTGGTAAGCTTTTACAAGGGCATAAGCAGATGAGAGATGAGCTCATAAAATTTTCTCTTAGGATTGAGTTTCAGTTACTCAACTATCTAAGTTGATTAATCTGCTTTTAGCTTTCTGTCTAATTTTTGTGGATGTAGAGGTCTACAGTGGTGATATTTGGCATTGTAAAGACTTCTCCAGGAAGAATTAGATTTCGCATAGCAACTTACCAGAGTGGGTTGTGAATGTTTTCTGTTTCTCCTGACTGAGTCAGGACAGTATATAATGATTCTGATCAGTACGGAAAGCCACTTTAGATGCTGACTGTTTATGTTTCTCATGGATTTTGGCCATTTTATTATTTTCATCATTAACCTGTAGTATTTTATCATTCTCTTCTCTGAAGGTATAGTTGAACCAATTAGATCTGGTATACGGGATGCAAAACTGGGTGTGGGAAAGCAAGAGGAAGATGAATATTATACTTCAGAAGAAAATGTTCAGCGGAAAAAGTTGGACGTTGAGTTGGAGGAGACGGAGGAAATAGCAAAGAAGCGGGAGGTATGGTTTTATTTTATTGCTAGGATTTGCATATGTTTGCATTATAAGATAATATGGGTATATGCTTTAATTACTTTGAATCAACATGCAACAGTTAAACACAATATGTAGCTTATATGTCTCTTTTGATGGAAATGGTATATCATAAGGGAACTTCAACTTTGGAAGGTCTTGAGAATTTCGTGCAATTTTTATTACCTGGTGGCTTCTACTGCCTGCTTGCTGCACATCTTAAAAATCCAGGTCATGGCAGAACGAGAGCAGAAAATTGAGAATGAGGTGAAAGAAATACGTAAAGTTTTCTATTGCGAGCTCTGCAACAAGCAATACAAATTGGCCGTGGAGTTTGAAGGTCACCTGAGCTCATATGACCACAATCACAGGAAGGTAAAGAGCATTAGGGAAGATACTACCTTTTTTAGGGATTTTGTGGTGTTCTCTTGATTTACTTGTTACTTGCACTTTTGCTCATTCTTATTCTTCCAGCGTTTCAAAGAAATGAGAGAAATGCATGGAAGTAGTAGCCGTGATGAAAGAGAGAAACGAGAACAACAGCGTCAAGAGAAGGAGATGGCTAAGTTCGCGCAGATGTACATATTTGTCCTTCAACTGAGTTCATCCCTTCCTTGATGATTTTTTTTCAAACTTTTAATTTATATTTTGATTTCGACTTTTTGTTTGATTGCCCCAAATGTCCATGCATGTGTAATGTAGTATTTTTTATTGTTAATGTGAGATAGTGCTGATGCACGTAAACAGCAGCAGCAGCAGCAGCAACAAGAACAATCTGTAAATGCTGTGACTTCCACTGTAGTGAGAAGTGCTACTGCACTTGTTGATCAAGATCAGAGGAAGACTTTAAAATTTGGTTTCTCCTCTAAAGGTGGTACATCCAAGGTGCGTACAAGTAAATTTTATTTTATGTTTTTTCTGATTAATAAATTTAATAGATGAAGAACCTCTTGTGTACAGAGTAGTCCTTACTGTATGGCCATTAATTTTGGAGACCATGAAATTATGTTAGTATGATACAAGGGTACCATGGCACTTTTTTGTCGTAATGACGTCTTTGCTCTCTAATTAGGATGCATTTTGAAACCATTGTGATATGAAGTTATAAACATTAGCGAAGGCATAACTTTTATTTGAACATGATTATATATTCTTTCTAACAAAAGTAACAAGGAACAAGGGGGTCTGTTTGAGGACTCGCTCGGTTCTTAGGTCTACAATATATTATAAATTCTTTCCTATCAAAATTAACTAAGAACAGTGGCCTATTGAGGGCTCAGTTCTTGGGTCTACAATAAAGCAGCTAAGGAAAATATCAAAGAAAACAAGAGCTATTGGAAACTCAGACCTGAACATGTATTATATTATCAGTTAACACCATATGTAATACTTGTATGAGATTAATCTTTTGTATCTGTGAAGTTGAGCGAGTAAAAAATAGGACAATTTTGGTTTAGGTGGTTTAGTATAGGTGTGTTTACAAGGCTATGCGAGTAGAGAGAATTGTAAAAGCGTAAATTGGTTCATCCCTAGCTGGTAGAGTGGATAATCCTTTGGTGTTTTTGCTCTTCCTTTTTTTTCCCCCCTTTTAAAATCTTATCTCCTGTCAATTTTGTTACATTCTTCCTTGCTTGCAAAAATTACGCGCTCTCACAAAAATAAGCTCTTACCACAAGTAGAGAAGTATCCATATATAAATCCATGTTTAATGAACATCTTTTTTTCTTCACCAAAAATTCATTTTATTAATACCTGCCAGCTTAAAGCAAATCTAATCATGTATTCCGCCTTATTTATATGGCTTGATTTTGACAATGTTTTCACTAAACTTTGGTTTTATTTCCTGTTAACTATGAACAGATATCTATTGGTAATGTTGCAAAAAAGAAGCCGAAGATTGCTGTGGCTTCAGTGTTTGGTAACGACAGTGATGAAGAATAACGAGGATTGGAGTGTTTTTAGCTGAAAATGAATCATCAATGTGAGAAAATATTGTGACCTAACAGTGATAATGTGCAATATTCTTTTAAGAGTTTCGTGCCTTTTATTTTTCAATCCTTTTTAACTTTTTTACTCGAGTACTTTATGGAAAAATAAAATTAAAAAGATTGCTACTTCTTAATTAGCGTTAAATGCATACAATACGACTGTGGAGCACTCTTAACCAATTTAGCTATGTTCGGTCCTTGAATAAAAATGTGGACAAATATTAATACCCTGGTTCAAGGTGATTACTTCATTAGGGGATCTTACAGTATTTCATATATTGGGAGCTCTTTAGTTTAAACTCAAATATGTAAATGACGGTTCTTCTATAAGCAATGGTGTGAGTCGTGTTTCCGCCCTTATTACAGTCTTTATTATGTATACCTGGGTTTTCTTTTGAAGCATAGCAGTTTAATTTCCTTTAATATTGACAAACATCGCCTAGTTTTGATGCTTACAACTTCAACCATTTATATGGTAGTAGCCGGAAATGTTCTGGGGAAAAAACCAGTTCCATAACCAAAATTGGTGTTTGGACAGTACAACAGTAATTATAATATTAGTAATAACTATAGGCAATGTGGCTCAATTGCATAATAGACTTAAAAATAATATTAAGTCAAAGGTAACGCTTACATTTTTTACTTTCTTATTTTTAAAATTGTTAAACAAGTGCCCGTTATTTACATTGAAAGGACATGCGAGGAGCACAAATATATATATATATATATGGCATAAAAGTTTATTTATGTTTAGATGACGTGGATGTTTGAAATTGGCACTCACTTATAGGTTGATTAAATGTGAGAGGCTCGACAAGTACAAATAGCAGGTTCGTAGGTCTGATTGCTAACAGTAATGGTAGATAGTAGTAACAACAAGCTTGTTAGGTCGACGTGTAACTGTAGTATGAGTTAATAACAATAGCAAGTCCCGTCAAATTGACGGGTAATAATAATTGTGACTCGAGACTTTGAAGAGTCCGAAATGTTATGTTACCATGCTGTAAATTAATTTCAAGGAGCAATAAACCATCAAGCAAGTCATAATTTCCAACAAAATATCCAAGAGTACAGAACTCACATCTTATTCATAACTAGACAATTTTGAACAAATAAAATAATCTAAGTTCAAACTGGCCACAACAATTATTACAAAATTGCAAACATAAAAAAATACAAAGAATGAAATAACAAGTTTAGAAATAAAAGAATGCATCTAGGTGAGCTCCATTTCATGTACTAGAGTCTTCTAGTTCTTTGTCTATCTTAGGTGTCTTAATTGAAAGGTCTTGTGGGTACTCAAATTCGTATACATTTAAGAATCAAGTTGAATATACGGACTAGCTAAACGAGCTGCAACGTTGAGATTTTGCACAAATAAAAATAACATAATATATAAACATATATAAAAAGGATGCTAGCAACAAACATGTATGACAAGATATAAGCAGGCAAGTATTCAGAGTATTACTAGTGAAAAGATATGCTTAGGTTCTTTTAGTTTTTGTCGAAGTAATGTCAAACTATTATCATATATATCAAGAAAATTCTTAGAATAGTAATAACTCGCAGGGGTGGAATAATCAGGAGCCACCATGGGCTAATTGCTAGTGCAGAAAATCATCGACAAAGTCACTGGTCACAATGCTAGCATAAGTTCAAGTAACAGAAATGGCTCTAACGGAATTTTTAGATGCCTCATAAGTCTGGATACCAAAATAGAATAATCTTGGCCTAGTCATCTCGATCGGACACTTCTACCGAAGCAAACGAAGACAGTTTCTTCCCTCTCTATACCTATTTCACTGATCTTTTCTCTCACTCTCTTTCTTCATTCAGGAAAGGTGAAGAGGGAACAAAAAACGAAGCAGGAACAAGCTTGTCCTTTGGTCGAGTTTGCTTAACTTCCTGAGTTATCACCACTTCCAGCCTCTCTTCTAATATTTGGAATTAGACTAGCAAACCAAGAAAGAAAGGAGTGGGACACCTTGTGGGATTCATCCTGATCCCTTTGCTTATTCCTTGTTGACTATACCTCACTCTCAGTGTGTCGAGTCAACTCGATCAGATACACAGAAAGTAAAGTATTGATCATACCTCAATTATAAGACATATACAAAACAACACACATATATATATATTAAAAGAGCTGATTGTATATTGCAGACGTAGAGCAGGGTGTCAGGTAGTACAAATATGTGTCTCATATCGTTTGTCTTATTCAAAAATTTTCTTAAATAAGTTCATTCCAAGAATTCAGGTCACATCCTATATTTATCCATATGCAAGATTTACCAATCAACTATGCTAGCAACAGGTACGTATTTGGTGTAATCAAGAATTATGAATTTACTTTTGAGTATAGGACCAATATCCATCTACTACACTCGTCTATACCCAATTCAAGTATTGTTACTTATCTGAAGTTCCTAGAGTTTGACCAATGCCAAGGTTCCAGTAACTTACCGGTATTTCTATATTTTTTCCTATTTAAACAAGTATTTATTCCTAATTTATTATTATTTTATGCTCAATAAAATATTAATAGAAGTCTTGAAAATATAATTTAAAGTAGTTAAAAAATCATTTCCCAGGTACAATAATTTTCTGATAAAGCAAGATAATTTATTTATTTTTTAATTGAAAACAAAGCATTTCCATCGATAAGCAGATAAGCTCCCATGGTTCCAGAAGCACAACTTACAAAAAGAATAGATAAAAAAAAAAAAAAATTAAAAAATTGAAGAACGACACATATAACTATTGAACAAATTGAATTACTACTAAACTATGCATAACAAATTGAAAAAGTATAATCTATGCTGTCAAATCGCCTTGGGGTGTTGAGGAACCAAACCCTTCTCTCCCTTTCTCTGGGCAAATGCCTAGAAGAGATGTGACAGGCAGGTGCATCGTATTATTTTATCAGATTTTCAAAAACATATATATATAAAAAGTAAATTATATCTTTATTTTATATAATTTTTATTTCTTATCCTCAAATTATCTATAATATTCTTTACTGCATTAAGATATTATTTTCTTATCTTTAACCATTCCATATTTAAAATTCTACACTTAACAATACATTTAATTATAAAATATTATTTGATTAATTATATAGTAATAAAAAGTATTATTATTTTTTATATTTAAATTGATAATTTTAATTTTATTTTATTTATTAATTCGTTATATAAATAAAAATATAAACAAATCTTTTTTAACAAATGAAGAAAAAGGGGAATAGAAATAAATAAAATAATTCTATAAAAGTCCATTATATAAATAATAGAAATATAAATAGAATAGTTTAACAAAAACTACTATTTCTTAGCATTAAATATTAAATTTGTATAATATAAAATTTTAAATTTAATTTTTAATAAATTTATAATTTAAATATTAAAAATTAAATTCAAGTATATATTTATTATATAATTTAAAAAATAGTATTTTTAGATAAATATGAATAAAATTATAATTATTTATCTATTTAAATGTTATAATTATTTTCTATATATTTAAAGTTTTAGTTTGTATGTCATATTTATTAATTTTAAGTTCAATAATTATTTTAAAATATTAAATAAAATTTAATTTATAATAATTATTTAAATATTTTAAATATTTATATTATATTTTTATTTTTATTTTTATTAATAAAATTAGTTGAGTGGGTGAAAATAGAATATATCAATTTTTTAAATATAATAATGAAATGATGTAACATGATGAAGAATATATTAGTTTTATATATTTAAGTAATGAGTAATGATTTTTTAGATTTGAAGAATCACTCTAAGTATTTTCTATTTTAAACAACCATTAGATAATCTGATAGAAGGTTAAAAAATAATGTTATTTATCGTTTGGTTATCTGAAATAAGGAAATAACAATTTCAAGGAACAGATGCAAATGCTCTAATATGAGACACATAAAGACGGAGTGAGGTTAAGAAGGTAAACTGGTTAATAAAGTGAAACAAGACCAAAAAAAAAATGTGAATATCTCAACTAGGATTTGATGTCAATATAAGAAGTTGTTTTTCGATATTGTAGGAAATTTTTTATGCACGGAACTACTATGTTTTGAGTAAAATTTATTATTTGTTCAAATAAAATATTTTTTTTATTTAAAAACATTTTTATAAGTAAAAATAAAATTTTCATATTTATCAATATTTTATTAAATTAAAATGTTGATAAAAAAAATTCTAAACATCTTAAAATAATAAGAATATTTTTCTTTCAAAAACCAGATAATATTTTTTTGTCGTCGATGTCAGCAATACCACGTTAGTCATGCGGCCAGCACACAAGGAAAAGCCAGAGCCGCACGTGGGACTCCCGTTCCTCCATTGTGGCACGTGCGGCTCAACGGCATCTTCGATGCGGGCAAAATTTTCAATTTCAATAGTTCGATCTTTCCGAACACAATGATGAACTAAATTTTGCAAAATAACATCTTTTTAAGACCTCAATTAGCAAGATTTCAATATTAAGTTTTAAGGCCTCAATTAATTTATTGTTGATAAGGCTTGACATAAAACCCTGGTTTGAGACAACTGTTTTTTTTTTTTTTTTTTTT
>MKEJ01073720.1:0-17231 GCA_001753735.1 Embelia ribes | reverse complement strand
TCTCCTTTACTCATTTTAATTTTTGTATTGATTGTTATTATTAGTACTATTTTTTTTTAAATTCCAATTTATTCCACTCTTGCGATTTGCCTACGAACCAACACTGACAAATTGGATAAGAATGCAATAGAATAACTTATTTGCGAGAATAGCACTAGAATGCATGCTCCTTGGGAAATTCTTTAGTCATACGCACCCATTAGCCAATCTCAAATTTTTGGGATTAAAACATGATTGAAGAAAAAGAACAAAATTCAACAATTGGATGAGTTTAAAGATGGTAATAAGAAATTCATCTTTCTCAAAAAAAACAAAGGCATTAGGTAACCTAAATGAATAACTGAATAATTTAATTAATCTCACCCATTACAACCCTAATGAGAATACTTATACATAACTGAGAACATTATTTCAAGAATAGGATAAACTAAAATAGAGAATCCCAAAGAACCTATACGTTGCTAGACTCCATAACATCAATAAAAAAATTCTAGAAATTACATTCATAATTTTGTTTCAGGTTTCATTGAGTATTTGGAAGGGCAAAAACTTGGAAAAATAAAATTTCAAAATCAAAGCTACTGTTCTGGGGTTCTCAGTAAGTGAAACCAAAAAGTAAAATCATATTCAAAAGAGTTTTCATACCCAAAAAGGTAAAGAAATCCCCGAGAAAACTCAACCGAAAGGGTTTGTGTCTGCCTGGAAAAAATACCAATTACCCAAGATCAAAATGCCAATCTCTTTGAAAACAACGGCAAAATTTTGGCCACACTATCCGATGTAAAAAAAGAATCAATCATTTAAGCGATGTGACATTATAAAATATTCAATTCAACACTTTCGGATGTATACTGGAAAATAAAAATATTTTAAGTTTAGTAGCATGTGGGTTCCCTACAAATCAAATGGTAGCAACCAATCCAACAGTGACAACCACTATATAAGCAAATTAAGGGAGCAAACTGTTTGAGCATCTCTTGATTCAATAAGCCTATTGTGTACAAAAAATGATAAAATTATTTTTATATTTTAAAGTTTTGTTTATAAATATTGTTGTTTGCAATTTTAAAAATTGGTATTCATGGAAGCTCCATTTGTATTCAAGTGAATAAATCTCTTTCTCGTTTCATTTTGTTTTTATTGCATGACGAAAAGAGCATTCGCTCATATTAAGCGTAATGATGTATGCCTGGGGGAGTTGAAATCAGGTTTTGTAATTCCACATGGTTCGCTATCATAATTTTTGAAAAATTATCTTCGGTATATCCAGCCTGACGTATGCAATATGCACAACTGTCAGCGACTGCAGACTAATTTAGATTGTTAGATAAAATATTAATGGTCCAAATTAAAATAATGAGGTTTGCATAAAATTATATGAAACAACTTTAATCAGACCTTTGATTTTTTGGATTTGACTGAACGGAACTATAACACCCCACCATATCCACTTATTGTCCAATATTTTAGCATATATATATTTCTCTTGGATTTGACTTTCCATGATACTTTTTTAATCTCATATAACTTTTATGATTTTCAGCGCTCCTACTTTTAGTTTCTAGCTCTACTTCAAGTTCCGCTCTTGCCAAAGTGTGAGCGGAAGAAGTGAGAATATCGAGAGTAAACACACGGATTAAAGAAATTATTGCAATCCGTTGATATTTCCAATATTAGAATGCGCTAAACAAATGAGAGCAGAATGCATGAAAAAATCATCACTGATTCAAAATCCACCAAATTGGATAAGAATTCAATGGAATAACTAGCTTTCGCGAGAATAGTAGTACGATGGGTAACCCCTAGAAAATTTTCAACTTGCATGTACCCCTTAGCCGACCACAAACTCTTGCGATTAAAGGTCGGTTAAAGAAGAAAGAACAAAGATCAACAATTGGGTATAAGAAATCCATCTTCTCCAAAAGGCGTTACGTAAACTAAATTGATAACTCAATAATTAAATTATTCCTACTCATTACAACTCCTTGCAAATGATTGAAAACATTATTTCAAGAATAGGATTAACTAAATAAAAAAAGTTCCATTGACCTTAATGTACAAATTAGCATACAAGCAGCATTGTATATACATAGCACATATCATTATGTATATTGGATCCACCAAATAACTATCAAACATGCGCATGTTATGCATCTTCAAACCTCTTGTGTACTTATTCAAACACTGGCTGCCATAGAAGCTTCAACTAAAATAGAGGACCGAAAGAAGCTACCTCGTTAGGTGCTTTAACATCAATAAAAAATTCTAAATATTGCTTCATTATTTTGTTTCGGGATTCATTGAGTACTTGAATTTTGAAAGGGCAAAAGACTTGGAAAAGTGAATTTTACCAATCGAATCTAGTGTTTGGGGGGTTTCTCAGTGGGTGAAATAAAAAACTGAAAATCTTATTCAAATGAGTTTTCATACCCAAAAAGAAATAGAAATCCTCAAGAGAACTCAACAAAAAGGGCTTGTAGATTTCCAGTGTGGCTGCCCGGAAAATACCAATTACCCAATGAAAGTGCCCAAAAGGTTTGTTTCTCAAACCATTCGCAGCGGCCGAGGGCTTGAAAGATAATGCTGCTCTTTAAAAAAATGCCAATCTCTCTGAAAAAGGGGGCATATTTTGGCCATCGTATTGCTATGTAGACAAGAATCAGTCGTTTACTCAATGACGTAATAAAACATTCAATCCAACACTTTCAGGGGTTCATGGGAAAAGATAATATTTCGAGCATAGGTAACTTCCCCATGACACGGACACATTCATTAAAACAAGGTTTTCAAAAATTTAATTGAATGATTTTGACCTGGAGTGACCATATTTTCACACGTATGCATATATAGAGTCATCATAAAAATGTAACAGGGTAAATGGTACCCTCGAGAATAAAGTTCTCCACAAAAAGATGATAAGTTAGAACGAAGAATTGGGAAGTTGAAATTGCTATAAATCGGACATACAAAAAGATGTAAGAGTTAAAACAAACCCAATCATTGAACTAAGCACACAAAGCTTCGTATTCGCTTGCATATGGAGGAGGTAGAATACCCTGTACTTTGGAAAATTTATCAACATATCCAGATGGCGCCTCGCCAATTTTTGCGTCCAAAACACGGTCCGGGATGGCCACAAGGGTTTCCTCAAAAAAGGACTTCATCGTCTGCAAATCAAACAATCATGTAACAAGAATTAATCGAAAATGACAGTCATAGCCGTTCTATGTCAGTGAATGGTCAGAGAGTCCATCGCCCCTTTCAAAAGAAAAAGAAAAGCCGTATCAATTAAATCAACTAAACGTTTGAAAGACGTTATGTGGATTAATCTGAGCCCTCAAGGAAAGCATGGAATCTTGAACCTTGATCTTTAAGTGTCTTCCAGGAAGTCATTGAAATGCATAAACCCCAAGAAACAAAACTACTCTTATTCCACAAAGTGGTGGAAAATATAAAAGAAGGCATCAATCTTGAAATAAGTAATTAACATTAGCTTTAAAACATACCGTGCAATGTTGCAAAGCAGTATCTGATTTGCGCTTCCACAAGCTATTTCCAGGCGCAGAATGGAAGAAGCCAAATAGAGGCTGTAAATATAACAGAGTGAACATAACATAATAACAAAGAGCCCAAGAATGACAAAATAACAACTAAGGTGCTTCCTTTCATGCATAAACCATCATCTAATCAAGCATTATAACTCCATTTTAAAAAATAAAAAATGAAGCAATTCACTAAGACTTATACTGAACATTCCCACAGCAAGCTTTCTCATATACCGTCTCCCTCCTACTGATACCGGCAAAAAAACCACAGGCCTGATCCCTAAGCTCTTAATATTATCTTAGTATAATAACTCGTGGACACAAACATTGATACCACTAAGGCAATTCGATGAACCTAAAAACAGTTGCGCTGATATTATCTTCAATACACACATATATGAAGCTGTATGTGTAATTCAACATATGAAAGTGGCATTATCACAGATATCGATAACACGAGATTAATATTAATTAATTATCTAGCAATCAATAAAAAATAGATAAAAAGTGCATCTTTTTCTTCAAGATAAATATATAACTGATAATTTACCTTTTAAAAGAAAAATATAAATACAAATAACTATCAATAAAATGTTTTAGAAAGTGACAACCTCAAATTTCAACTAGATTGAAAACTGCTAAATGGCGGCACTGCAAGGGGAGAAAGGACACTCTAATACAAATCTGAAAGTGTCAAGACGTTGCACCACCATAGGCACCAGATGTCTCTGATTTACCCAAGTTGAAGTGTTTATGAATACTATTCTATGGTTTATAACCATGAGTGCATAATAGAAACATGATATTCTCTTCCATATATCAATTCATTGATTAACTATACCCTTCAAAATATATGAAAAGCCAAACATTTTAACTAGATAAACATAGTTGATCGTACCCTAACCAAATCTCGCAACGTTGGTTTTTGCCCATACATTCCCATAACCGAATCTCCATATGCTTGGTACTTTTCAAGGACCTAAGGGAGAAATCACCAAAACTAAAAAAAGTAAAAAGACAAGTGGAGATGAAACAATATCAATTCAAAAAGGACTATAGTCAGGCATACCTGACGTCGGGTAAGATTAGTACAAGGTGCACCATAAACTGCAGCGTCGACATGTCCAAGAGTGTGCCAAGGGCTGCATGACACATAACAAATCCAATATCAGAAGAATAATACAAGTGTAAGAAAGAGATTAAAGAGAACGAAAGCACATGCTGAAGGTTCTTTACAAGTATATCTTTGCTTTTTCAAATAAAAAAGATGATTACGCTTCAAAGAAAGAAAAAAAAAAGATACATCCAATGCTACAAATACATGACAATTACTGCAAAGATAATAAACGCTACTATCTATCAGCCATCAAAGTGAAACTTCAAATACATAAAAGGGAAAAAAAACATAGAAATCATCCTTTTGAATAGCAAGTTTTTAGGTAGCAGCTTGATCACCTTACATGTCTTTGGAGCTCAAAACTAATGACTTAAATCTCTCAAGCTTTTTACGGAAATCATCATCACAAAATCTAGAAACTACAGAAAATGATGACACATCAGGTGGAACCTCTCTTTGCTACAGCCTAGGAAGCAAGACAATCCATAGTGAGTTTTCTGTTCCAGTCTATCAGGTGTAAGACCACACATATTCTCAGTCACTTCAAGATACAAGCCGGATATTTCACATGACACAACTACCGGATATACTTCTCTATCACTTTTAAACAAGTGCCGGATATTCCACATTGCATGTCCAGTAGAGATAATATAGTTTAACTACGTGAACCAAAACGATGAAGGTATGGAGATGTCATGGATAAGGAATAGCATTAGATATATGATAAAGTTGACTTCACGCATTTCATGATATTTAATATTATCTGTTTCGCAAGGGCGTGTATCAAGATGCTATTTCATTGTTCTTAATAAAGCATCACGTTATCACATGCTTTTCACCGAATCCCCAATGCACCTAGGTCTATGTCTCTAAATCACCATGCTCCATGTCCATAACTTGGTTATTTTCTTCCTATTTGGTTAAAGGCATGCTTCCTAAGCTGCAACTCATGCTGCTCTTTTAATGAAGAATTACAGCACTTCCATGTCCGAACGTTACAAGTTCCAAGAGGACCTAAGTTTGAACCCTGACTAATGAACTATGCACCAGATCAACATTAAGATCCAATCATTAGATCACTCATTTCTTGTTTTATTTCATTTCCCAATATATTCTGAATATGAAGGTATCTAATAAAAGCATGGTGTCACGACCTTTTCTTTCATGCTCTATTACTTGAATCTTCTTCACAAAGACGACACAAAAATTCCCAAATGCATTTTAAAATTTTATTAAATGAGAAATAGGTATATACAATTTTAAAAAGTGCTAATTTTAGATGGTACAACAAAATTACAGAATGAAGTGTAAGTGAGAATATGATGCCTGAAATATTTACAGAAAATGGAGGCACATACTTATGGTAGGCAGCGCGTCCAACCATAACCCCATGAGCTCCTTCCTTTAGTGCTGCATTCACCTATTGAATAAAATGGAAATCAGAGGTAACAAACGAATATGTAACAAGCTTCGCAATATACTTTCCAACCTTCTCCAAGAAAGATGCATGTTTATAAAAGACAAAGTGGAAAAATAAATTGCACAATATTTTCTCCAAAGTTTATAGATAAAAATTTGCTAACATCAATTTATGAACCAAGTTTGTCTCGGGGTTTGTTTGGTTGTAGCTTTTAAGCAGATAAGCTAGCTTATTTCTATCTAAGAAAAAAACTACATGTATACAGCTGAAAACTTCCATCTTATTTAGGCGAAAACAGCAAATAAGGTCAAGCTTAAAAGCTAAGCAGCCAAGCGCGGTCCAACTTTTAAGCAAAAAAGCTAATAAGGTGGAGCTTATAAGTTGCAACCAAACCAGCCTTCAGTTTGATTAATTAGGCAAAACATTTACAACTTAAGGGGATTTAAATGGCATGGCTTTGGTAGTTATCTTGACGATGAAAAGGGTACAAGTCTAGAGGTGTTTCAAGCTTTGATTTATTTTGTGGAAACTAAATAGCCCCTCCCCCGGGAGCACGTGGTTTAATTTGATACATCGCGCAAAACCTTTCTAGCTCTTGACATATGAACCCAAAAACAGCTCCTTAAGGGGATTGTACTTACTTTCATACCAGTGCACAATAAAAAAGACACAGGAGAAAACGGAGTGAGTGATGCAAGGGCCAAAAAGAAACGAGAGCACACAAACAGAAAAAACAAAAAACAAAAAACAGAGGAACAAAGGAATGTATATATATATTACCCTCTGTGTCAGTTCACTACTTCCTAAACCAATTTAAATCTTTCAAACAAATGAGACCGGTGAAACAATTAACAAAAACCATTGGAACAATAATACCAACAATTATTATCCAACAACAATAAATATAACAGATTAATTTCTGAGTTTGAAATTAAAACATAAGGCCCGGAAAAAAATTAAATTTGAAACTTTGAATATGGTCAGGCATGCGTCATTATCACTTTGTTAATCTAAGAATTGAAGTTCTAGGCTTATACCAAATCAAATTAGAACTGCATATATCATTTCGTCCAAACTAGCATTTACCTCATCAACACCTTCAATGCCTCCATTAATTGTAAACCTCAAGTCGGGAAAGTCACGCAAGAGGGCATAGTAGTACTCATACCTGCACAAACAAATTCATCAAAAACAATAACAAAGTGATACTAATGTTTTATTAATCCGAACCATCTATCTTTCATGAACATGATCAATCCTCGACATGAAGCAGCGAGCCGATATCGTTGAAAGCAAGCAATGAGGCTAAAATATCTTATGCATAAATTATAATCCACAGGCAATATTAGAAGCACACTAATGCGACAATAATAGGAAAATGCATACTTCAGGGGGGGAATCTTTCGGTTATCGGCTGGGCTTATGCCATTGAGCAATGCCTTCCGCGAATGTATAATAAAATGTTTAGTAGGTGACTGAGAAGAAACCTTGTATATAAAATCACCTACAAGAAAACATAATAAGAGAAAAATGATAAATTCAAAATTTCAGGGGCATATAATGATGACTCATATTGGCATATAAACAAGTCACAACAAACTTGCTAGTAAAATAGAAAATCAATTGCCATGGGTTCATGACCATAGCTACCGGCATCCCAACCACTCTCCTCAAGCAATGATCTGAAACCCTGGATCTGAATAATGGTAGGTTCCCAATCCAGACCCCCAAGAACCATGACATAATTAGCACAAATTCTAAGGTAACAGAATATAAGCCAGCCATGACCTCCAATATGACCTTCAACGGTGTCCCGATTAAGCCTACCCCCATCATAGCTTACCCAGGGAATTAACATAACGCATAGCCATTCCAGATACCATAAAGAATGGCAACACAAGTAATACTATTCATGAATAATCGCTCTCCCTTTTGAACCAATGAAAGTTTAAAATGTACAATCTTCTGTACAGGCATTGACAACTACCAGATCACATTCCATTGATCCTTTTTGGTATCTTTCTGAACATTATAATACATGAATAAGAGAAATAATTCTTTCCTAAATTCTACAAATCTAGGAATTTCACTTTGTTGCATCACTTAAACAGATTCAAGTATCGATATTTGTCACATAATAAAATTGCATAGTCATTTACTTTTTCTTTTGTAGTTTTATCATGTAGTAGCTTTCTCAATCCAAGATCACAAAAAGTACTTGATTAAAAAATGACCGAAGTTTCTGTGCTTTTTAATATATTGTGAGGCAGAAATATAAAGGTTTCACATTCTTACAATGATAATATCAACTCCACCAGCAAAATATGAAATTCGAAGTTTCTACCAGATGTACAAAAGATAATTGTTATCTGGAATCAATACGGAATTGTGTCCCAACCAAAATAAACAAGCAAGAGAGTTTAGAAATTAATTGAGATGCAATAAATATTGAAGACAAAGAATATCTATCCATTGAAGCAATTAACTTACAGAGTTCATTATATGAATCGTGATCGTCAACACCAATACGACACTTGACACTGACGGGAACATCTGTATTAGCAGCAATCACGGACATAGCCAAGGCAACAAACTTTCCTTGTAAATCCAAATGTCCAAATTAGAAGAGAAAAGGACAAATAACCATTCTGCATAGAGTGTTGGCATGAATTATTGCCATTATAGTATTCAAACCTTTGGGTCAAGCATAAGACGTACACCAAAGCACCCATGTCCAGCTACCTTCGGACTTGGACACCCACAGCTGGAATATTATGAAATATAAGCTGATCGGAAGGAGAAAAAAGGAACATTTACGGGATTGACAAAAATACTTGAGACAAACTTGAAATTGATCTCATCATATCCGTAAGGATTGGCAAGTTCAATTGCCTTTGCAAGATTATCCAAATTGTTTCCGCCGACTTGAAGCACAATAGGATGTTGTTCTGGACCGAACGCCAAGAATCTATCCTGAGCAATTACAACCAATTTATGCAGAATAAGTTGTGCAAACAGAAATCTTAGTTAATGCAAACTGGCCAACTGACAGCAAAGCTAAGGCAATTTATGCAGAATAAGTTGTGCATAAAACAGAAATATTAGTTAAGGTAATCAGGCCAAACTGACTGCATAGCAGGAGGTGTCAGCTCCAGAATTGTATCTGAGAAGCATATGATAAACCATCTATATGTAGGATATACCAATGAGTTTTGTGAAGCTTTAAGCATTCTCTTGCGTTGGAAAAGGAATCCGCTATTTCCCACTTTTTGTCACAAAATGAAAAATATCTTTTAATGGTAAAAGTAAGACCAACAAAATTTACAACAATAGGGAACAGAAAAACCAAATCATCTTGTAAGATACAGTGTGCACATAAAAATTGTCATCAAGTTTTTAAAGCCAATGATCGTGGTTCCAACTACTTTTGACTGTCAAGTTATACCGAGTTAAGCTAATTTTAGTGTCACCTTACCACATGATGTCATTTTCAACATAATTTCTTGTCCAACACCCACGCATGAAATATTTGTTAGGCTTGATATTCATTATTGAACACGTTCGTAAGAACATAAGCATTTTAAGGCATATGATGATCCGACATGGTATCAGGGCTTTGACCAAGCCTCAATATTTGTGTCTAATTCTAATTCACGAACAAGTTTATTAAAAAATATAAAAAATAAAAAATGAATTGAACTTCAAAGGAATGGTAAAGCTTGATATACTTTGTAGCAGACTTTTAACATAGTTAATGATCCAGGGAAAATCTACATGCACACTCTCCAGATAGTTGAAGACGACATTTTGTTCTACTTTTTCACTTTATCTCGAGAAAATAACTTTTTTTACACTTCATACACTATCTCAAACAATTGATAAGGTGGTTATTTGGCAATATGAGCTCAAATATGGTTGTCCAGAAAATCCTATCAGAAGCATAATACCAAATATCATTGCCTTGTGTCTAGAATTAGAGCTATCTTTAATGACAACAGATATTTTGGAAATCTAAAACAAGATGATACAGAGCTTTTCTGCCATTTGAAGATTTCTACATAATTTATTTCCCACAAATGTCATCCACAAGAAGATGTAAAAAACATGACAAACTTTTCCTTAGGAAACTGCAGTAATTCAATTTTGCAAGGACATACCAAATTTCCTTTCTGATAAACGATTGTTTCTGCAGCAAGCATCTCAGTATAGAGCCAAGCATGTTTTGAAATGAGCCGAGCGAGAGTCCTATAATGATTGTCTGTCCAATCCATCATAGGGGCAACACTAATGATTGGGCAAATAAATATAACAAAAAAAGAGGGGCACAAAAAAGAAGCAAAGTTAGGTCAAAGATCTGTCAACTTTTCTTCTCACAAAGAAATTTAACTTCCAGCTACAAATACACGGCGTCACATAAAAAATCACTTACCTAAACCAAGGAGGAAGATACCGTGCAGCAACCATCTCAGACTGTCTACCCAATTGACACTTCTGATTGTTCGCAAATAACTTTCTTGATCGGATGGAACTTCCAAAATAGATATTTTTTGAAGATCTGCCATGATTTTTCAGGGTAACACAACAAATTGGAGTTAAAGACGCAAACAAATAATGTCCAGTGGACTTCATCACCCCCTAACTAGATTGTGGCTTGCTCTTTATGTACCTACCCAATAAATGAGACTATATCAAAAATACGAAATATCTTTGATCACCTACATATAGGTCTAAAAGGCAGAGCCAAATGGTAAATAAACTTCTATTTTAACGACCAACAAGAAGGTGTATGCAATTCTTCTTGGATAAGTAACAAGGACGTGTTTGATTGTTGCTTTTAAAACCTATTTTCAATAACCAAAAAGAACATGCATGGACATATAATCTAAGACTTTCAGAAATTATTGCATGGAAAGTCTTGAACTTTGATATTAGTTCTTTTACCTTGTGATTCTCTTGGTCATATTGTTGTGGTATGTGATTCGATTAGTCTTATTGTACAAACTATTTACTATTAGTTCTTGAAATTAGATGACCAGGGATATTATTCTTCTGGTTATCTTTAAATTTACTTATTCTATAATTTTTATCGACTTGCATAATTTCTATCTCCCATAATTTTCCGAAAACTTTGAAACTGAGAATGAGAGAAGATGATTTTATTCAGATACTTATGTATTCTCAACAAAAAGAACATATAAAAGGCCAGGGGCACGACTACAGTACAATAATTTTATTGCTTACTGATACTTGTTAAAAACTTACACCCTCCGTCCACAAATAATAGTCCGCTTGGACTTGACATACAATTTTAGGAAAGATCAAAAGTTAGCTCTAAATCATATCATTTTAATATGAAATAACAAATCTACTCCTAAAAATAGTGTCTTATTTGTCTTTATTCAGTACAAGGGCTAAAAATGGTAATATACTAATACTAATTATTTATTATGCCAAAAAGAGAAGTGTGACAATTATTCTTGGATATCCCAAAAAATGAAAGTGAACTATTATTGTTGACGGAGGGAGTACTACTTATGAATGCTTCTCTACTTAGATATTAGTATTTCAAATTTTAATATATTTTTTAAAAAAACAAAAATTTGTAGCAAAAAAACGTTAGCTCGAGTTGTAGTGGTAACTTTTGACTATGCGCTAGTAGATTTAGTTTTGATACCTAAGAACATTGCCACCGAAATAGCTATTTTCAACCAGAAAGTTTTAATCTCCATCCCTCAAACTTTAAAATTTAGACTGGGAGCTCACACAAGACTCCTTAAATTTGAAATAGAAACGAGGATAAACAATAACGGCACTCCCACCAAGTTAGCCATTTTAGCCACAAAATGTAAATACTTATACCTCAAATTTTAAATTAGAGAACCCATAACAGATCTCTAAACTTAAATACAACTGGGTCCCCTAGGGGATTACCATAGCGAACCTCCTATTTTTTGAAAATTGATAGTATTAGATACATTTGTTTGAAAATTCCTTGAGTTTAATCTCTAAAATTTTGGACATGGCTCATTTGGAAGCACAGATACGAGTGCCTAATTCTCTAATTCAAGGGAAGCATTGTAGCAAACATCCTAGTTTTAGTGGTTGGAGTGCCCTAACTTTTATTCTCCTATTTTGGGTTTTTTTGGCTGCAGCTTTTAAGCAAAAAACAAAATTTAACTTTTTTCTGCCTGCGCTGGATACATACAGCTTAAATCAGGCTAAAACACCTAAAAAGTTCAGTTTAAAAGCTGAGCACCAAACGCAATACCACTGTTACGCAAAAAAAACATAAAGCTTGAGGTTAAAAGCTGCAACCAAACAAGCCCTACATAATTTTCCAGCAAAAAGCCAAATAAGCAGAACCCAAAGCAAAGATATAGAGACTTGTATCAGCAACAAATGAACTGAATAAATGATAATAAATAGAAACAAACAACAATTCAGCAGAAACCTCAAAATCTGCAGAGTTCTCCGATCTCCGCTAACCTCCGTCCCTCTCTCTCTCTCTCTCGCTCGAGATAAGAGAGAGAGCAACGGCAAGCGAACCACTACGTGCCACCTCAGCTAGGGCTCGAAATGACCCTTCTCCATTTTCGGGCATATTACAGTTAAACCCCCAAGCTTAATTTGGATTACAAATTGCGCCACACTTGTTTGGGGAACAACCGGTAACGCAAATACTTTTTTCCAATATTAATTAAAATTTTAATAGTGGGTGTGGTGATTAAAAAAATTAATGTAGAGCGATAAAATTAAAAAATTAAAAAATAATGATTAAATTGTACCATAAATAGGTGTTACACAATGGGTTAGTGCATTCCCACCAAAGCTTCTATCACCTCTTCTATTTATATAAAATTTAAAAATTAGAACAAAAAAGTGTACCCACCAGTTTATCTATATATTATTCACATATTATGAGTTATATCTACAGTACTTCTCTTATTCAAAGAGAGTATTATTCCTCTCTAATCCTTATAATAATGATATTTTGACAACTAAAATATTCTCTCTCCTCTTTATAAATATATTTTGATTCATCTGCTCTACCTACGTATAAATATTTATGCATATACTGGGAGAAGAAATTAGAGTTGGATGAGTTGTAAAGAGAGGGAGTTGTGGCAAGAAGGAGAAGAGTGGAGAAGAGAAGGGGGTAGCGCAACTAGCTGTGTTTGGAGGGAGAAAAGGGAAAGGCAGTGAATTTGCAGCTGTTTGTTGTATTGATAATATATATATATTGGGATTTAGATAGATAAGTAGGTGGAACACTCCTCTAAATCTTGTTTCTATTGTAGGATAGGAAAATAAATTTAGAGAATAAATGAAGATGTATACAGGCGGTCTGGTGTGACGCCCTTATAAACTATTGAGTCAATAATATAATATTTAGCCTTAGGATATTTTCCTTGCAGATAGGGACAATATCATGTAGGGACACTTATGGTACTGCCCCCATCCAATATCCTACATTTCACATTACATTTTTTATATTAAGTTATTTTTCTTGGCCCTTCACCCAGTAATTGAGATTTAGCCCTTACTTATAATTTTATATTACACTCAAACCTTTATATGTTTAATTATTGATCATGCTCCTATCCATAGACTAATCGACCAATGCATTACATGCACAATTGATATGCATATAGATATCATTTCTTAGTATCATTACTTTGTATACGGTGTCAGAAGTCCAATCCTTACTTGTGGAATCGCTGTGTTACAATAGCACTTATTGCTCAATTGTAGCATACAAGTTCATTTGTCTAATTTTTTGAAAGGGGTGGACGAAAGCGGGGAGGGAGGAAAAATAAATCTTTTGAATACAACACAAATATTATATATGTTTTATATTTACCATATTTTTCCTTTTAAATCTAATAAGATATTATTACATGTAGGGGGTATTATAGTCTATATTGTATTTTTAAATTACTCCATCTCCTCTTCCAAAATAATTAAGAAATTTATTACTTATCTTTTTATCATTTATGTTGGTATCAAACACGCACAAGAGCTCTATCCTTGCGCTAATACCATTGTTGAGTACCCAAATGTAGATACTCTTGTCGAGTAATACGCAGCGGAGCAATCAACCTCAATAAGGTCGCTTCCATTTTCTGTGTAAATCTGGTCAGACAGTGTAAACAACTAAAAAAAAATAACAAAAATAGAGTCAAACACACAACAATATAACATGAGAAAACCCCTCCAAACCGGAGAGTAAAAAACCTATGTCCCTATACACTCATCAAAATTAATCCACTAAATAATAGAAATAATACAACCAAAATTACCTCGTGTATATGCAATGTATATCAATCTCAAATAGACATAAAAGTATAACAACATAAAAATAATAATAATAGAGTAATCAGAATACCCAAACAAAAACCTTGATACCGTACGGAGAATCCAACGGGCAATTCCTTAATGATCTCGACCATCGATTCCTGAAAATAAAACTTTATCTCTACAAACTCTTATTCTAAAAACCCTAAAATATTATTCTCCATTATTAGCAATGAATAACTTTCACTACCATGAAAGTATCCATAAATAGTCAATACCAAAATTCTCTCTAAATTGATATGGAAAAGGCAAAATCCATCTCCCTTATAAGGGGAGAGGTTCCAAAAATATCAAATGCGCACACTTATATTTTTATGTAAAAATATATGCCTAAAGTGATCTAAAAATCACTAAAGCAATGCAGAAAGAACCAACAAAGCTGCGACCACACACCTATTGAGCAAGGGAAATAAAGGGTTTGTAGACCACTTTGCAATAATTGCATCTATAGTCCTTATAGTTTTTATTAAGCATCAAATAAGGGCCTAAAGTCCAAGTTTGTGCAAGAAAGTTTCTTTCTCCTTTCAAATGAGTATATCAATCCCAAAATTGGACAAACAAATCCTCTTACTTAGAGTTACACCCAATAAATCTCTATCTACCGATAAGTAGGAGAGATACGTGTCAATCATGACACCAAACAAATTACCGATGTCAATTGTTTTATCCTCGAGCTCTAACAACCCACAAATCCAAAAGTTTTTTATTTTTTTCACGAGCTCCAACAACTCAAAAACCCAAAAGTTCGTTATTTTTCTCACGAGTTCGACCAACTCGGATCACAATTGGTCTTTAATTCCTGATATTCAATCAACTCGCAATATTGGTTTTCCTTACACAAGTACCAACAAACTTGACAATTGGTTTTATTTCACCGAGCCCCAATAACTCGTAATCTTGATTTTCTTCAATTGAGCACTAATAACCCGCAAACTTGGTTTTCTTCAACCGAGCACTAATAACTCGCAAATATCGATTTTTGCCACCAAGCACCAACAACTTGGAAAGTCTCGTAAAATTGCTTCTGAAATGCTAACAAGGTGGCCCCACATAACTGGACGTGTAACACCGACCAACCGTGTCATGAGGTAACAATCTCTACACCCTAAATCTTCATCCATTCTATCGAAGAAATACTTAATCCAATAGTCAATGAAGAAACACAAATCATCAAGCGAAGCACCCAAGAAGAATATCACTAGTGGCACTAACCAAGTGACCATGTGTTCAGCACAAAATCTATCAAAATAACATCCCAAAACGGTGCAACAATATTCCCTTCAAAATAACATTTTCCAAATAATTGTTACAACCAACCCAAAGAATCTCATCTATACATAACCAAACAAGTACTTTTATTTTCAGTATATCTTGCGTCAAAATCATTTAGTTATTGTCGTTCTTATATTTACACAGAAATTCAAAATTCTCAAGAACAAAACCAAAGCTTTGATACCAATGGTTGGGAACCCAAATGCAAATACCCTTATCGAGTATTACATAGCAAAACAATCAACCTCGACAAGATCGTTCCCGTGTTCTGAATAAATCTAATGAGGTAGAGTCAACAACAACTATACCAAAATAACAAAAAAAAATCCAACCAACACAACGATATAACGGGGGGAAAATCTTTCCAAATCGAAAGTAAAAAAACCACAGAGATACACACTCACAAAATCAATCCATTAACCAATTGAGAGTATAAATCTAATCACCTCATGTATATGTGAGGGATATCAATCTCAAAAGATATAAGAGTAAATCCACAAATGAGAGAGAGTAAAGTCAGTTTCACAGGGGGGAGAATAACAAATTTTCTGATAAATCTTAGCCATTTGATCAATTTTAATCGAATAGAATGAAAAGTGTGTAAAATGTTTTGTAGGGAATTATATCCCTTGAACCGGTTTATATGGAACAGTTCAAGGGACATTATTCATTACATAATTTTTTACACATTTTTTAACCATTAGATCTAAAATGATGCAAGCGCTTAGATACATCAGAAAATTTTCTCACATTGTGCTTTATTTCTCTTTTATTAGAAGTTTTCTCTTCCTCCTATATTATGTGATAGGTACCCTGACACAATTTTCTACCCTCGCCCAAGACCTACTCCGGCAAACCCAGTCGCTTACCACCATATGTCCCATGTAATCCCCCATCATTCTTTGCCGACTTTTACTCCCACAGTGTATCTATGTAACAACCCCACAAATTTCCAACCATACCCCTAAATTCCTTACCACCTCATTAAAACCCCCTTAAATTCTCAACCATCTCACCAAAAGCCCCTATATAGCCCTAATTGCGCTACAAAAATGTATAAAATAAAGATTTTTTCTATAGAAATAATATTAATTATTTGACATTTAATGCACTTAATATGTTATATTTCGGTATTATTGATTTTTTATGTACGTTTCAGATAATTGATGTTAAAAAGACCAAATAACGAGTTTGTAAAAATTGCTGCAGAATTATAGCAAAAAATAAAAAATAAAAAACACATCAAATGACCAATAATTCAATATATTTTGATCAAACAACTCAAAAAGCTGGATAATTAGGTATCTATCAACCAAATTCTCATCTACCGTCACCAATTCTCATCTACCGTTACCAATTCCCATCCACTGTCACCAATTCGCCCTATAAAATATACTCCCTTATTCTCATTTAACATTCACTTTATTTTAGTTCTTCTTATTAATTTCTAACTATTCATTCTCACTAAATTTATTTTTTTTCTTTTTCTTTTCTTTTTGTTCTTGATTTTTTTTTTTTTTTT
>MKEJ01073718.1:0-17181 GCA_001753735.1 Embelia ribes | reverse complement strand
AAATATTATTTTTAAATTTTTAAAAAGATTTTTTTTTGTTTAGTTGAGTTTTTTTTTAAATTATTTTATTTTTAACTATAAATATATATATTTATTTATTTGTTAATAATTTTTTTGGTTTGAAGAGGGTTATGATTCGGTTAATAGTTTGGGAATGATTTGTTAATAGTTAGGGAATGATTCGGTTCTAAACGGTTTGAACCGAACCAAACCGATTCAAATTAATTTTTTGATTGAACCGGTTTGGTTCTAAAAATTAAGTCATCGGTTCATTCGGTTTGGGATAAACTAGTTCAGTTTTGAACCAACCAAACCGTTGCCCCACCCTTATTCCACCTAAATGAAATCGCAGATGAACAAAACTTGTCTATCAAAAATTACCAGAAGCAGAACTAGGGTTGAGGAAAACCGAGAAAACCGAAAGGAAATCGATTGTTGAACCAAAATCGAAATCATGCAGTTTGGAGTTTAGGCCTAACGGTTCGATTTATAAGTTTAAATTTTTTTTATTTTTCGATTTTTTGGTTTGGTACTAGTTTTGAGTTAACGATTTTAAACTAAACTGAACCGAACTGATAAATTGGTAATAGCTTTGAACCAGTTTGTCTAGTAGTGGCTTTGAAAGAAATCGGTATTGTTTTGAACTGATAATTATTATGTACCGGTAAAACCGATAGTAAATATACTTTTATTTCTATTTATTTTGCTGAACTAGTTTGTTAGTTTATTGAACTGATAAACCGAACCAACATTACTAGTTTTGGTTTCGGTTCAAATTTTTACCGGTTTTGTTTGATTAATAAAAAAAAGTATTCGGTTTCAATCGGTTCTACCAATTCGGTTCGATTTTGGATCAAACCGAACCGTTGCTTAGCCCTAAGCAAAACTATTCAAATTCATCTCTATTTTGCGAAATCTATACAACTTACCATCGGCATAAGGACAAATATCATATTCTCTACTATAATAAAATACTGATTTTTACATTTTTAACAATTCCAGTCCAAACATATCAATGTATATAATACGGAATAATTTTTATCATGATATATATTATTAAAAATATTATAATCTATTAGCTTTATATATAAAGTTTAAATAGAAATTTAATTTTTTTTTAGAATTGAGTAAAAATTATATGAATCCAGTTAAATCTTTCATCTTTTTAGGACAAATAAAAAAAATAAATATAAACTTGAGAAGGAAAATACATTTTAATTTTTAAATAAAAATAAAAATATTGAACTTAAAATCTGTATCTAACCAGTATATTATGAGAAACTTGAGCTCATGGAGATGCATTATTAGTAATTTAAAATTGAATTAATAGAGAACAGGACACATGTTATGAGAAACTTGAAAACATGGGGTTCATTATTATTGACTTGATTATATTTCTATTTCTTAGGCGTGGTTTAAATTAATTATTACAATTATCGGTATATATTTTTTTAAATCATAAATGACGCAGTGAATTTGGCTTATATTGCGCCGAAAATTAATCTCTCATGCTGAACTTATGGTATGTGTCTTGTTTCCATGTGTTAGTATTGATTTTATGCTAAGTGAAATATACATTTATTTGGGGCCCGGGTGATTGACAGTTGAGAGCGATGCCAATCAAATTTGGGCAGTTGAATTTTAAAACAGCTAGCGAAAAATAAGTAAATTTTTAATGGAAAAAGTTTTGGTATAAATCAGTTTGCACCAAAATAATGCGAATACCAATTATAAACTGATAAGTAAATAATAAATAAGAGAGAATTAATAACGTTCCAAAAAATTTGTTATTCTACTTGCCAATTTATGATTTGATATTTCCATCATTTTGATACCAACTATTAACTAGCATGGAAAAGTTTGCCTTGTTAATGTAGTTTGCAAGTGAAGGCCAAGCAATATATGGACTATCTCATTTACAAACATGAGCATTGCATTTCGTTATCGTAGTTATTGTGTGCCATTCTCATAATAAGTTGCCCACATATATATTATTCGATCAAACACATGTATATTATTTGAGCGAAACAGTCTCATAGAAAAGCTTTTTTTTCTTGAAGTCAAATCTAAACCACACTCAACATTTTGGTACAAATTAATCCACAGGGTTTAAATTAGATCCACATTAAGCTCAATGGAGTACGCTAGTCCCCAGTCGAAAAGAATCTATTGTCACAATTTGCCCCGTACTACGTAGCATCGATGGTGCTGCGTAATTGAACCCCTGACGAGAAGAAATGGCTTCACTCTTGTTCCTTTAGAGATCTACTCAGGAAAGGAAGAATTTAAAATAAAGCTTTGTAGAGATCAGTCAAGTTTTTTGATCTATGGTAGGGACTCAAACCTAAAGACAGAAACTTTCCATTAAGAGAGATCGTCCAAGCTTTTCGATATAGTAATATACTCGAGGTTTAATGCTATAGAAGAGGCGTATTGCTATCCAAAGATACATAGAATTTCAACAGATAAATACAACATATATATACACTTATATTTTTGCACGCCTCGTTTTAACACGGTATACTAGCAGACTTGTGATGTTGAGATTTTCCTCTATCCGCATACTAATATTACCTCTTACTAGAGCTTTAATATGTTAGTAGAGTCATCCAATCTTTGGATCTATAAATTAAAAAATATATATATTATTAATTATACTTGTAAGATTTACCTAAATTTGTTGGACCTTAATTGATTCACTACACAATAAGAGGAGTGTTAAGAGCTTACAATCCATAATAAGACATCACATCGGGTCTTTAACGTGAATTTGTAGACACTACTTATTCTTATCGAAAATCATTTGCTCGTCCAACATTGCAATACACATGTCCTTTTTTAACATTTGTATTTATGTAGTTAGAGGTTTATTTCTGCTTTTCGTGTCCATTCCTATTCCAATATTCTCAGACTTTCTAACTAGTGCACTTACAAATTAATACTATCTTAACTAGCTCTTTCTCAATATATCTTCAATTGTTGTCATTCTTAACCTTATCCGAATATTTTCATTTCTAATTATATCCTTTATAATCTTATCACACGTCCACCTCAATATACGTATCTCTATTACACTCAACTTGTATTCATTTTATTTCTTAGTAGTCCAAAACTTATTTCCATATAATAAAACTGGTTGTACTATAGTATTATAAAATTTTTCTTTTAACCGTAGAGGTATATTATAGTAACATAAAGTTTCGTATGTACTTCTTCACTTCATCCATGCAACTTGAGTTCTATGATTGATATCTCTATCTATCACACCGTTACTTTGGAGAATTGATCCCAAATATCGAAAATGAACAATTTTTGATACTACCTCTCCAACTAAATTAACCACAGTTGAATCCATTATATATCGTTCACTGAAACGACATTGTGTATATTTAGTTTTCGATCTACTATTAGAAGGGATTACTATCGAAAAATATCAACCTAAACAAAAAATTATAATGAATACGCAATGTTCACCACTTCATTAGATACTTACTTTTTATGTCTATATAATTAATAGAATGAAAATTTCACAAGTAAATATAGAAATTTCTAACATATCTCCGTCCATACATGGAGATATAGGACATATGCTATTTATTCTTATTGTATATAGTAATATTGAATTTCTTTGTGCCATGTTTCTTTCTTTCTTTTTTTTTTTTTTGATATCTTTGGTCCTGGACCTAGTTCCGCTTAAAAATCGAATCCCACGAGACACTAAATCCATATGATTGACCAGTTAGACAACTCCTTTAATTTTTGTGCCATGTTTCAATATGTAGCGTGAATCGAAATGGTTCCATTTTCTATACAAGACGTGTACCTATAGTAAAAGTAACTCATTTTAAAAAATATAGTGATTTTGTGTTAAAATATAGTAATAATATTAACTTTAATACTTTTAATTTAAATAAATATTGCATTCAACATATTACAATTTTGTTTTTAAAAAGTGATGTGATATAATATATTAGTTTTTTTTTTAAAAAAATTAAGTACAATATTGTTACTATATTGTGAAATGAAGTTACTATATTTTGATATAAAATTATAATTTTTTTAAAACTGATTATTATTCCTACCGGTACAACCCTTGTACCAAATTGGGCACCGAATGGAAATATATAAAAGATTTGGTGGGAAAAACTCCACCCTGATCAAATTGTAATGGCATGTATGTGGTGATTGCTAAAATATCAATGGGAATCGTAGACAACCAAAAGCTTGCATGTAGTACTAAACTAAAAATTAGCAATATACAAAGAGTAAATAGTATTGGAACACCGATCATTAGTGCTGGGTACATTCTGTCCAATACATCTGGACAGTTTACATTAAAATTAGCAGTTGAAATTATATATATGAATCTCGCACAAAATTTAAATTTTCAAAAAATTATTTAATCTCAACAATCAATTTTAAAATAAAGAGCTCAGGGTGAAATCTATTCAATACCATAAATAGATTGATCCAATAGTTATTTATATAAAGCATGATTCTATATATCTTCATATTGCGGTGGAATAATAAATACGGGGTGTTAGGAGTTGTGGTAGGCTCAATAAAAGGGTGCCAACTTCCATAGAGCATATGTGCTGTACAAGAATAGTACCCTTCTTGCTCATTCTTATTTAAAATACCATAAATCTTATTCAATATATTATTATTTTATTTTTTTATCAATATATTATTATTTTTGTTATTATGTTATCACTTTATTTTAAACTGTTACAATTCTTATTTCATAAGTTGTATTGGTGTATAATACAAATACTGTATACCCAATAGAAGTTTTCACCCAATAGAAGAAGCCCATCACAGCTGGAGTGCGGCACCGCTTTTTGTCGGTTGAGAAATATTCTAACATGGTTGCCCAATAAATGGAAGGTAAAATTGCATTGTAAGCCCTTACAATGATTTCACCATCACATAAACGTACTGCACGGTTTCAAAAATTACAGCAACCTTCATCGTGTGTGTTAGGACATTGTTTATACGAAGCTTAGTTTCTTTGATCTGGTATCTGAACCAGGTAATTTTATATTAACTTAATTCAAGTTTGTTTTATCTTGATCCAGATCATAAAATTTTACTAGTTATATGAAAATTATCTTTTGTTTGGATCTTGAAGAGTCCTCATATTTTTTTTTATTCTGAATTTATTTTATATATTTGAATAAATTATTTTTTCAGTTGGATCTTATGATTATATATTTTTTATTTTATGATGTGAACCAAGAAACTATTCATTGATCTAATGTGGTAGGACGATTACAACCTTGCTTCAAATATGAATGAATAATTGCGTATGTCGATTGTTAGTTAAATATTTTATCCAGGGTTTTGAATTTCAATCTCAGCGATTGCAAAGTTTGCCAAAAAATTTGTGATTTTGAGTATGATTACCAGCCCATGAAGTTTCCACTACTAAAAAGGGAACAAAAAAACATGTATGGTAATATTTAACAACATTTGAGAAAAGATTGACAAGACTTCAAGGCCTCATTTATTCTTCCAAAGTATCTTTAAAATGTTTATATATTTGAAATTGTCAATATTGTTAGAATGTTTTCCCTCATGGACTGTTGATGTTATATCCAAAACTCGAGCATGTGATTGAAAATTACTACAAACCATAGAGACTCACAATGTAATTTCCACTAAAATTAAAAGTGTAATAAACCAACTATAAAAAGAAAAATGTCAGACTAATAGTCCCCATAATTTACCAAAAACTTTATCCAGTTCCATAGTTTCAACTGAAACAATATTTATCTCCAAGTTTTGATCACAGGACTTTTTTGGTCCTTCCTATAAATGCCAAATCACGTTGCAATGAAAATCATATCAAATGACCGGCATGTAATTTATTCATACTTTTCGCTATAATTTATGTTGACATCATCTCCTACTTTGAGCATTAGATTTTTAATATGAGAAAAAATAACAGAAAAGACCATATATGCTACGTTTCTTTTGAACTATGAATGCTCAAATAAATTAGCTTCTTTAATTTGTTCACACACAGAGGTAGCCACTATTGGATTGGTTGATATAACTTGATTAGTATGGGGTCTACACATTCCTAAATCCAATTCAGTGTTAAAAACTAATTAAGAGAGCAAATGATTTGAGCTTCTTTTTTCTTAAATTATTGGGACAAATTTTGTTGTTTTTCAAAATAATAGTAAACTAATGTAACCTTCGTAACTATGGGAACCAATTAGAAACTTGGTTTAAAACTATGAGGATCATTATGTAATTCACCCCAAAAAAAAAAAACACAAATAACAAAAGGGAGGCAAAGGTGGAGAGAGAGATAGAGAGAAGAGAGAGAGAGAGAGAGATAGGAGTCCATGTGAAGTGACCCAAATGAATGCAACCACCAAAATTGGAGGAAGAGTGGAATAAAATAAAGCTTATTAGCTGAGTGCCCTCTCTCTCTCTCTCTCTCTCAAAAAGAGGCTTCCTTTTGAAACATATTACTGCTGCAACAGAGAAAAGAGAGAGAAAGAGAGAGAAAGAGAGAGTGGAAGAAGAAGTTGCTTTCATGTGAGAATCTCTCTCTCTCTCTCCTCCATTCAGCCTGCGTTCATGGAGCTGTAGATATATCACCATCCACACCTCTGTAAGTATTTCTTTTTCGTGCGTGCCCTAATTTGGCCTTTCTTGTAATAATGGAGCTTAAGAAACACTTCTGTGAGGCATTTTTGTGGCTTCTTTATGGGTTTACTGGTTTTAAAGTTTATATTTGTTGCTAAATAGTTGGGATCTATTTGATGATGATGTTTTAATTGATGGGTTGTTCTTTATTTCTTGGAAATTTGCTGCTTAAATTTTTATTTAGGGTAACCTTGTAGACATTTGGAATGGTACCCTTGTTTATAGTTAGTAAATGTCGGGTTTAATACGATTTATTGCTAAAAGTACATTCCAAAAATTCCGCGTGGTATATCCATTATATTATAAAATTCCTAAAAATATATATTTTTTTTCAATTGAAAATTGTTTTTTCGAAAGTGTGAAACGTGAAAATGGTTAAAAACGTAAAATATGCATGCTTTTATTTCGGATGTGTTAAAAATACTGGTATTTTTCATTAACTTTCATATCAATTTAGAACCCGGAAATTTTTTTCGATTACATTTATGTATGGGTATTAAACGGCAATAGTTTGCAAATTTACTAAGTAGGCTTTTGCCTTGCTAGGGCATTCCAGTAGCCTTTCTCAAAACACTACTTGTAGAAATTAAAATATTAATTTCCCGCTTATAAAATATACCAATTTTAGAAATTAGTTATATATTATTTTTAAAATGAAACATCAAAAGCATTTTTGCAATACTAGATACATAATATACGTGTATACATCCGGGAGGGAGAAAACCACTCCCATGAGAGACAGATAATTAAGAAGAGAACAAGTTAATTTGTTATTAAAGAAAGGGGTTATGATAATTTCTTGTCTGGAAATTCAATGTATCAATTCTTTCTCATTAGAGAAATCAATTTTAGGAAAGAAATACTGTTGTCAAATACTTTTTGGACATAATTTTTAGAAACATATATTTAACGTCCTTTTAGAAAGATTGGTGGGAATTCTGTTATTGCTCTTTTTCTTTATTTTAGGTTACAAAATTATGCCTATAAATTTCATTACTCTGAAATTTAACCTTACTTGTTTATGAGTTTGTTCATTTCTTTCTCCTTTTGTTGCTTCTTGTTCTGTTTGTTTGTCCTTGGGCCTTTTTCTGTTCTGTTTCTCCTTTTTCTTGGGGGTTTTTGTACTTGGATTAGGCTTTTAAGGGCTTTTATTGCAGTACTTATTGTGGGATTTTTTAATGCAATTAAGATGAATCAAGCACCAACTTCAAGAATCGGATGATGAGCTTTACAAGCAGATAAGAAATACATAGTCTTAAAACAGGCGTTCCATGTCCGGGTTGTTAACAAATCTGTACAATATGCCTAAAACAGGTGTTGCTCACTTAAAATGTGTTCCTATTTAGTCTTTATGTAATAGGTAATGTGGACAAAGAATAGTAGATTTTATCATGGTTTTTGATGTACTTATTTTATCCTTTTATTAACTCCAAAAATTAGGAATACTTTTAGGATAGATTGAGATTTTGCACGTGTTCATTGAATTTGGCAGTGACTTTTGTTTGTTCTGTGTCTTTTCAATGCACTTTTGATTCATAGACTTCTATGAAAAGGGTTTAATTGGGATGTAAAATTCAGATTGTGTATTGGAATTGAAGTAGATATTGTTGAAATTATCTGTCTCTTCTTCTCCTTTTCTCAGGTTCTTTCTCTCTCTGTTTACCCTTCACTTTCTCTCATTACATTTCTGTTGCATCAATAGGTTATCGTCCTTACATGACTTAAGCACTGCCTAAATAGATTGAACACTGAAAAGGATGAAATGAACTTTGATAAGTCTTACCTGCGTTTACTGTGTGAAAATAAATGAGATTTATGAGTGTTTGATTTATATAGTTGACTCAGGTTTAAAAAGAAGTTTGATGGTCTTAAATACGTCTTGTCCCCGGCACTTCTGTGCCATATTGTGCTCAATATCGCCTATTCATGCATTTATGGAGAGAAATAGCATTAATTTGATGAAGTCACATAATGAGACAAAGCAATAGAATTAGGTTTTGGTTGAAGAAGGTTCACATATATGTAATTCGTACGAAAAGGGTGAAACAATAAGACTGGTAAAATAAACTAAAGATGTCTATGGTTTGAATATGTTAGTTTGGTATGTCTTACAATTTGATCAAAGACTTATTTCACAATCACGATACAGTTTACAAATTACACCTAGTTGGCTATGTAGATTCAATGCATTCAATGGAAAAGCAACTCAATTTTCGTTTTGTTGATCCTGTTTTGAGAAAAACAAATTAACATCTGAAATACATCGTAATCTTTTGAGTTCCGGTATGGTATGATCATACGAGTAATTTTAGTCATGTTTTATGTGCTACAGTCCAATATTTGTCTTGAAGCTTTGTGTATAACATATGTGTTGGTTAAACTTGCTATTAACTTTACTATATGGTCTGCAGCTTCGATATGGGTACTTTAGCAAGTGAAACAGACTCAGATCTCTACCTCAAATTAGGTCTTCAAGAATTTAAAAAGGAAAATCGAGGATCACCTCGAGTTCTGTCGCTTCTCTCTTCCTTTCTTGAGAGATGTGTCCAAAAAAATGAAATGATACTAGAGACTGCGCGAATTAGAGGTGATGTTACTATATTTGATGGATCAAGAGCTCCTTCTCTGGGCATACGTCAATACATTGATCGTATCTACAAGTACTCGTGCTGCAGCCCGTCTTGCTTTGTCGTAGCACTCATTTATGTTGAGAAGTTCATCCAAAGGATGAAGATGCACCTTACATCACTCAACGTCCATCGCCTTTTGATCACTAGTGTGATGGTTGCCGTGAAATTTATTGACGATGCGTGAGTATTAAACCCCAATTTGAATATGCTTTTCTTTATGGTTTTTTGGTAAAAGATAAATGTGGTAGAAACCAATATTTGCAGTACAATTGGCATTAAAGTTTTAGTCAATATTTGCATGAGACACTTGTTACAGGATGTCCATACTTCATAGACATACGCTCGTACATGGTTTTTAAAACCGGGATTTGTACTTGTCCACATGGATTCTGATTCTCGCATATCATGAAACTTGATTTGTTCGTATCTTCTAAACACAATTTACACGGTTTTCAGATTCTTCAGCAATGCATACTATGCGAAAGTGGGAGGTGTAACCACAAGAGAGCTAAATAAATTGGAGGTGAAGTTTTTGTTTGGTCTAGATTTCCGACTTTATGTTAGTGTTCAGACATTCGGGAAGCACTGTTCTATGCTTGAGAGAGAAACTACTGCTGTCTTAGCCCCTATCGAACGACCAATCCTAGCCTGCGGAATCAAGCAGAGCTGGTCTAGTGCCGATGATGCCACATGTACTTCCACCATTGCTCGATGAAAACTATGCGACATTATTCTGAAAATATGCCACGGTTACCATTTTGGGACAAATTTAGAAATGTATGTTGTGTTTTATACTTTAAATCATTCATATAGGATAATTGCTGAACCTGAGTGCTCTTTTCTTTTTCTCATTTCATTTTTTTCGCTTTGGTTTTGCTTCTGCTGTATAGATTGTTCTGCATTTGTATGGGTTCATATGCTATCGTTTCTCTCCTGAAACTTTTGTCCTGAAATTTACAGTTTGGGAAATGGTTATTGCGTTTGCCGTTGATATCATTCTTCAAAAATCATCGCAAAACAAATGTTTTTTTTTCCTTTTAATTTCCCACGAGTTGGAGAATACTGTTGAGAACCCAATGCTTGTCGATTTTTATTGGCATCTTTTTCTGCTTTTCTGTAGATAGATTGCTCTCGGTTTCAAGTATAAATCAATGACAACTTCGTAGCATTCATATCGATTTTGTATCACTAACTTATCTAAGCTAACTATGAGATTTTGTTTTGAATACCTTGTTAAGGTGGTTTTCTATAGCCGCGTGCACTCCTTGATTTTTCAAATTACAGTTCCTTCTTTGAATAACTTGATTTCGAATAATATTTAGTAATTTGATAAGCACGTATAATTTTGTCTGCAAGAATAAGCTAGATTCAAAAATTAAACGAGAAAAGTTGGGTGACCAGAGGAGCCATTTTGCAATTAGTGAAAAGTAATGGGGCGACAATTGTAGGAGACGGATAATAGTATCATAACTTATCCACATTGCACAGCCCCACACCTGTCATAATACACACACATATACATACATACATACATATATATCTATATATGTATGTATACGCGATTCTATCTCCATATCTGCAATTGTAATGGCGACGTCGTTTTCTCCCAGCGGCCGTGTGCCTAGTGCTCATCCCCGGCGTCTGAACAAGCATAACCCTTCCAAAACCATCGTCTTCCTCCGAGGTCCGCACTACCACTCGCCCTACTTTGGCGTATTTTTTTTCGAGTGATATCAACTGATTTGATCTCTAGAGCATTAAGAACATTCCACCAGGTTTCTATATAAACTCATTTCTCCATCAGAAATCAACAAAATTGTTCATACCATTCCTTTTATAAAATTTGTATAAAAATTATTACAATAATTATATATCATACAATAAAATAAAATAAAAAATATGTTTTTCCGAATCTTAGCTAGGTTTTCGTAGTTTTTGTGAAAATAATTTAATTTTTTAATAGAGAAATTACGAGTAGTAAATTTTTCCTTAGGGTTATCATTTTTGTAAAAATTTTAGAAAAACTGAGAAATATAGAAACACGGATGTGTCACATTTCTCTCTTTGATTTATAAAGACAGGTGGGAATGCTCTAACATCAGTGTTCAAGGGTTTCTTACGGCAGGCTTTCTACTTTTACGAATTTCTGGCTTACTTTTCAATAATGATGCAGTATCAATGGAGAAATTTACTACTCATATTTTTTTTATTAATTTTTTTCCCAGCAAATATTTAAAACATTAGTTACGATTAAGGAATATTTATTTTATTATAATATATATAATTAGTGTAGTAATTTTTAACAAATATTTTAGAAAGGCTGGTGTTGGCGATTTCTTAAATGTGGATTTATAGTTGGGCAAATGGGTTTCTAAAAAGTTGGATATAGAAATTAAATGAGAAAGGCCGGCCTGAATTCTCTAACTTATTTCTATATGTTTTAGTTAGGGAATTGATAAACATTGGTGAGAAGAAAATTGTATACAATGTATACTGAATAACCGGTGTGTAACCTTTTTGACTCTCCGACGTGGTAAATTACTAAAAAAATTTTTGGTTACATCTTTTTACTGTTTTGGTCTAAAAAATCTAGAAACATTAAGTTGGATACTTCCAACTTTTTTCCTAGATCGAAAAAATTAGCTTGTTGCTTAAAATCTGCAACCAAATGAACCCTAAATCTGATATCCATAAATCTTCACAAAACGTGAAGAAAAATAGGAGTAATCTACAAAATTCTCTGATGTTACATTAATGTTATTTTACCAACATAAGGTTTATGGTTAATTTTTTTCATGTAGGGTATTTGTACAAAACAAGTCTGTTGAAAATGTCTCACGGGGTTTAGAAAAACAGATGAGCAATTAGATAGGGAAATTCATGCCAATATCTTATTTTGGTTCCATTTAACCAATCCCAAATTCTTGGGATTAGTCCTTTGTTTGTCGTTTTTTGTTGGCAAAAGCGTTAGGAGGCGCAATGAAAATTTACGTTGAAAAAACATGAGTGAAACTATTGTGGCTTATCTAAACAGATACAGGATTGCTACCATATTAGATAATAAAAAGTTTTTCTTTCTGTTTTCGGGTAGTAAGGGTTGAATGAGTGAAAAACAAGACATCGATAATTTTATTTTATTTTATTTTGCTATTTTGGCCTAAAAAAGAAAAGCCAGTAGCAGCCTACCTTTTTCTCAGATTGAAAAAAGTTCTTTTTTTTGCTTAAAGTTGCAACTAAACGAATCCCAAATATGATATCCATCAATCAACTAATCTTAATCACTGATATGTTGCTATCTGTTTTAGTTTAAAACATTGATTGGCATTGTTGAGAAGGAAATGGCATGAAATGTACGCTAAATTACCCAGGTGTAACCTTTTCGACTCTCTGATGAAGTAAAGTACTAAAGATTTGTTTGCTTATAGCTTTTAAGTTCAAACTTCTGCCTTTTTGCGTAAAAGCGTGGCATTTGCCTATGCAGCTTTTCTAGCGGAGTCTTTTTGCTGTTTTCACCTTAACAAAGCTAGAAAATTTAAGCTGAATGCATTAAATTTTTTTCTTAGATGAAAAACTTAACTTTTTTGTTTAAAAGCTAGGATAACATTTGGTTGCGTAGTTTTTATTCCTAGTCTTTTTGCTGTTTTGGCCTAAAAAATTTAGAAACATTAAGTGGATACTTCCAACTTTTTTCTCAGATTGAAAAAAACTAGCTTTTGTATTAAAATCTGAAACCGAACAAACCCTAAATCTGATATCCACAAATCTTTTCAAAATGTGAAGAAAAAGAGGAGTAATCTACAGAATTCTCTGTTGCTACATTAATGTTATTTTACCGACATAGGGTTTATGGTTACTTTTTTTCATGTAGGGTATTTGTACAAAACAAATCTGTTGAAAATGGCTTAAGGGGTTTTTGTAACCCTGCCAGCCTGTTGAGATAAAGGGTTTAGAAAAACAGATGAGCAAGTAGATATGGAAATTCATGTCAATGACCTGACATAATATGTTATTTTGGTTTCATTTACCCGACCCCCCAAATTCTTGGGATTATTCCTTTGTTGTTTGTTGACAAAAGAGTTAGGAGGCGCAATGAAGATTTACGTTGAAAAAAAATGAGTGAAACTATTGTGGCTTATCTAAACAGAAACAGGATTGCAACTATACTAGATAATAAAAAGTTTTTCTTTCTGTTTTTGGGTGGAGAGGGCTGATTGCACATAGAGGCTCCCTTTCCCAGTGAGCATTTCCATACATGTGAGGAAGTGATTGGTCACTGGACACATATTATAAATTTTGGATTTTCACATTTTGTAGATACGTGCTCTAGAGGACCTAAGTTTGCTGGATTTAACTTGACTATCCGCAATGTTGTTTCATGGAGGTCGGCTTCAAATTACGTGGCAATTGATGGTGGCGTGAGAAGAATTGCTGGGAAACCCTTTGTTGTCAAATATGCATATGAGAGGAGGCAAGTTATTTGCAATAATGTGATTAAAATAATTACTCCATGTTTGGTCGTAGCTCATGATTGTTTCATTTCTCCTTCAGAGCAGGGTTTTTAAAGTGTGCAACCATAGAAGAAATTGAAGCTGAGAAATCCACAATTGAAAAAAATGTTGTAAGTTGGTTATGCTATATATTTCCTAGGTTTGACTCTTCTAAGTGATTTTTTTGTTGAGAATCTAATATGTGAATCACTTTTTTTTTTTTCAAGAAAGAAAAGATGGAGAAGACAATTGAAACTGTTAGGTCAAATTTCAGTTCCATAAGGACTGGAAGAGCAAACCCATCCATGTTGGATCGCATTGAGGTAGGAACTTTTGCAAACCTGTCAGCAGTATATATTACTCATAGAAAATTGCATAGAAAATTGCTGTACTCTTTTGGGAGGCTTGATACTAGTTTTAGGGATTTGTCAAAGGACTGTGCCTTCACATAGTATAGTCTGCCTAGGGGTGTCAAAATGGCCTGCGACTCAATACCCTACCCGGACCCGTTTGGTCCAGATCCGTACCCTATCCAAACCACTTTGGGTAGGGCCTGGGTCCCCTCATATTATCCGATCCCGGCCCATACCCGACGGGTAGGCCCGAGGTCCGGACCCAAAACCCGCTAAAAATTTATAAATATATAAAGAGGCCCAGGCCCAGGCCCAGGCCCAGGCCCAGAGACCTGCTAGTTATACTTCAGGTAGGGTATGGGTATAGGCTACAAGCCCGGATCCGGATCCGGACCCGACCCAAAGACTAATGTGGACCTGAAAGACCCTACCCGGACCTGGAAAAACGGGACGGGCCGGGTCGGGTTGGGTCAATTTGACAGCCCTAAGTTTTCTCATATTATATGTTGCAATTTTAAAGTAACTGTCACATGATAATCAGAGGAGTCGAAACTTAGATACATGTTGGAACTTAACACTTATACTTAGTTTCCACATCGTGGTGGTAATTTCACGTGAAAGAGAAAAAGACTGGGCAAGTATCAATTAACTATAAGACTCAAGTCCATTTTTTGTTTATCTCCCTTGAGTACTTGGACATCTGCGTCTACCCATAAGGGGAGTAAACTCGAGTACATTTCTTTTTTTAGTCATGTGGTTCTTATGGCATGATTAGAGTGCTAGAGCTTTCGATGATGAAGAATCTTCGATAGTATCTCTAAAAAGCAATACTTCTTTTCTGCATGTTCTGGGGACAAGGACGGTCATCTTTTCATGTTGTCCTATTGAGCCTACTTCCTTAAGAGAGCTCAGTATATGAAAGGTTCGCCCCCTCTAGGTGTTTTTCTAATTCAGTGCTTTATCTTAAAAAAAAAAACCTTATAAACCTCAACTCAATGTAAACAAATATGGAATTATGTTATTTCTTTTGATATAATCTTTTCTTTATTTCCATTAATTAGATTTAAAGTAGTATGTTCCACCTACTTTTAATTTTTTAAATAAATTTAAGATTTATGTGATGAATTGGTGATATAGGGAATCACTTGGGTTTGATGGCATGCATGGAGATAACACATCCGTCTCACTTGATATGCATACACGCTGTGTACTCTTTGGTGTCTTCATGTACTTTATCTAATTTTTAGGTAGAGTACTATGGTACTCCTGTCAGCTTAAAGAGCATAGCCCAAGTTAGTACCCCTGATGCAACTTCCCTGCTGGTGCAGCCTTACGATAAATCCAGGTATGTTTGCTGAGAATTGAGAACCCATGGATCTAAAAGAGTTGGTTGAGGGTAATTACATTTATCATCCCTTTCTATTCTGCTATGTTGATTTTTTTGTATTGCTAATCTGTAAGGATTCCTTGTAAAGAATATATACATTCTTAGAACTGTGGGATGAGGATCATTATGGTTCTTCAGTATCCTGCGATACCTTTGTTGAATTTTGTTAATGTGTTCAAACTTTTTGGTTGCCTTTTAATGTCTTTTGATGAAGTTAGGTTCATTACTACCTGCTGTAAATTGACGTTCCATTGTTTTCCCAGCTTGAAGGCTATAGAGAAGGCTATTGTTAGCTCTGATCTTGGAATGACTCCAAATAATGATGGAGAAACTATACGTTTATCTCTTCCTCAGTTGACATCTGAAAGAAGAAAGGTATTATCTTATGTCAAATGAGGACCAAATTTTTGTGTCAATTTTCAACTTATTCTTTATTTTTACAATTTGCATAACTCTATTTACTGGAAGCAATTATGACCTATGTAGTACCAAATTCAAGAAGTACTTACATTTTCAGTTCATTGCTTTACTATTAGTTATGTTTTTCCATCAGTTTCGTGGATAAGATCCTTGATATTTGCTGTCTGGTATCTTAATACCTGAAGAGCAGTTTCAGAGGGATATTTTCATGATAAATTTTCAGAGACTTATGCTGAACATTGTTACGTGTAAGGTTATGAATTATTGATCCATTTATAATAATTTATCAAAATTTTACTTTTCTAACTGAGGCTATTAATGGCCCCCCAAAGACACTATGATAGCTTGTGGAAGAGCTTCCTTGTGAGAATAGCATTTGTACGTGAAACTTTGTCTTTATCTAAACCTTGTTTGTTCTATTCAACTATTTTCTAGTGACTAACTTGGTAGTAGTACTGGATTTTGCTGTGTTTGAATTTTGAAAGCATGTACTTGTGGACATGGTCCATGACTTCATTGTTTGAGGAGAAATTTTAGTTGCTTTTACCATAACCTTGATCACATGTTGTTTCTGTGTTGTGTCAAGAAGTCTCGAAAATATTTTGTATCCTATTTTTCTGGGAAATTTGGATCTACACATGACATGACCTTTTGTTCGTGAAAATAGGGTTCTTCGTGTCTTATAGTGCCTATTAGTCCATGACAAGTATCGGAGTTTAAAATTTTAGTTTTGATATTCATTGAGACATAGTGTTACAATTTCGGAAAACCAACGTGAGTTTATGCCATGGCAATCGGTTAGAGAAGTGTTCATTTACTGAGCCAATTGATGAAGGGATTTAGGGGAAAAAATCTAACGTATTATTTTTATTGATGTTGAGAAGGCTTATGATAGAGTTACTTGCGGGGTACATGGGTGGGTTTTGACAAATAAATATGTTACTCTTACACATAAACATAATCAAGGACATGTTTGAGGTTGTAGTTACTATTGCCAAAATGTGTGATGGCATGTCATCTAGTTTTCCTATTATAACAAGGTTGTATTAAGACTCAACTGTATGTCCTTTCTTATTCGCAATAACAAACCTACTAGACACTTTGAAACCAAAGTGTTTGGTGCATGTTATTTGCCCATGATATAGTTTTAGTTGACAAGACCGGAATATGCATAGATGATAAACTAGAAATGTAAAACATAATTTAGAGACTCGCTGTTTTAGGCTAGTAGAAAAAAAATA
>MKEJ01073717.1:0-17780 GCA_001753735.1 Embelia ribes | reverse complement strand
TGGGGGGGTTTTCAAGGGAAGGACTGTTCGTTGGGGCGTTTTGGGTTCGGTCCCAGGTGTCGGTAAGATCATTTTCGCCAATTTCGGTATATGGTATGTTTCTTCCGGAGGAGAGACTCAACAACTTCATGGAAATGAAAAACATGGTGGTGATAAATTTCTTCATTTTGGCTAGGATATAACAGTGTTACAAATCAAGCTTTAGGAGAGTATTTATAAAGCGCAAAAAAAATAAAAAAAAAAATAATAATAATAAAGGAATTCAATTTGTTATGGATTGTCATTATCCAATCACAAACTGGCTGTTTTATCATGTTTTTGAAAATTTAATTGGATAAACATCTATCCACAATTATGCACTTATTATTAACATAAAAGGAAATTGATAAAGTACAAGTTACCCATACAATCCCTTACAAAACTTGTATTAATTTAAACCGGATTTTCCACAGTAAAGCGAATACATATTTTTCACATGATTTATTTGCAATTTTGTATCAAAGCAAAAAAAAGTTTTGATAGCCTACGTAGCATTAGTTTGTAATAATATCAATTTTCAAATTTTACTCCTCAAAACAGCTTTAAAATATTATATTTAGTCAACAAATTTTAAAATTATTTTGATAAATAGTCTATTGTTTCGTAATAATGGATAAACCATTTTATTTTTATTTTTATTACAAAAATAAAAATAGACACAAAACTAAGATTATATTAATTAATCACAAATATTAATATATAATTAAATATATAATTGCTAAGAATCTGTGACCGCATAGCGCAGTGGATTAGCGCGTTTGACTTCGGATCAAAAGGTCGTGGGTTCGACTCCCACTGTGGTCGCCACGTCATACTTTTTTCTTTTTTGCTCCCCACTCCAGTCCATCTCCACCGTCGATCTCATTCCCAATCGAACGGCTGAAAACTCCTCTATATTGCTATTGTCCGACCACAGAGAACTGCAAACCCTTAACTATCTTCTCTCTCTCTCTCTCTCTCTCTCTCTCTCTCTCTGAGATCGGCTTCCACTCTACCAATCAACAGGTTCAATTTCACCTATAATTTTTCTAGTATTTATTGGGCATAATTTTTTGCTTCAAATTTAGACCTAGGGTTTTTTGCGTGGTCAATTTTTAGGTTATAGATATTAATTCTGCTTTTTTATGCTCTCGATTTCACCTTATTTGCTTAATTACGAGTTATAGAAACGAAAATTTGATTCTAATAGGGCTCAATTTCACCTCAAAATTTTCTAATTCTTTTTGGGCAAAATTTTTTTGAGACTTAGGTTTTTTTTCTTATGTGGGCCAATTTTTAGGTTATAAACAGTAGCTTTGCTTTGTTATGCCCTCGCTATAAAGTTAATATTTTAATTACACTTTATGAAAACGGAAAAAGGAGTCTTATGGGTTTCTTGATTGCAATTTAACTTTATATTTATTGGCTCTCCCATCATTGTTTTTTTGGCACCTAAATTTCAATCCCTGTACCTTAAACCTATGTTACCTGGAACGTGAATCGTTCTGGAATGTGTAATGAAAACGGAAACGTGGTACGCTATATATTGTAAAACGTGGTACGGTAAGGATAGTCTTCTATAGGTTACATTACCATATATGAGGCCACCATATTAAGTTTTGTAAAAGTCATAATCTAGTTAAATCTAGCTTAAATTTGTGTAATTGTTTTGAAAAATGAAATATAATTCTTTCAAACTTGAAATTAATAGAAATAACATCAATGTTTTATCCATAAACAAATTTTAATAGTGCAATTGTTTCGGATTGCCTTGGTTCGCTAAATTTGGCGATTTGGTACGAAGGTGTACCATATTTCGGAACATGTGTACCAATTCGCAATTTGTTAGGATATTAATGATTTCGGAAACATAGCCTTAAACATAAAAATAGAATTGGCAGCGAATGGTAGTATCATAATCATAGGGGATCACTATAGCAAACCCCTAGTTTTTAGGGGATTGAATAGAGTTCAGTTGGATTTAATCTTGAAAATTTGGATACTTAAATAGGGGAATGGCCACACCAGATCCCTTAACGTAGAAATGGAATTGGGGATGAATAGTAGTCTCCTAATCATAGGAGATCAGTGTAGGCAAGCCCTTATTTTTTAGGGGATTGAATAGAGTTCACTTGAATTTAATCTAAAATTTAGTATAGGGATTAGTTAGGAGCACTTTTTAGAAGTATGATTTGTTGTGGATTTGATTTTGTTTATTGTTCTAAAACTCAATAGTTCACTCTGCAGGTGTAAATTGGAGTAGCATTAGGTTCTTTCTTTATTTGAACTGCAAATTATCACTGAGAATTAGGGCAATAACGGGTTCTGCATGCTTCCCTAGTTACTAGTTGGAGCGAATTTCGGGTTCTTGACTAAAAATTGGGTTGAGTTCTGTGGGTTCTTTGGTTTTTGAGCCTGCTTAAATGGAAGAGACAGGGGATGGAGGTAGATACGCAGCTAATCCGTATCGTATAGGTCGTAATTTTGGCTCTTTACAACACTCGAAGCTCCAAGGAGGCGGCACTTCCTATCCCAAACATGGTGGTGGTCAGTTTCGTGGCTATGACGACGAGGATGAGGATATGGTTGAAGTAGAAGTAGAAGAAGATTATGATGACGATGATGATGAGATTGATGAGCACCGTGGTACCAGACAAATGCCCAATAGGGTGGGAAATCTAGATAAGGAAACAGACGATGAGAGTGACGAAGACGAATACGTGGGCAAACCGAGCAGGGGTAGCATGAGGAACGACGAGGATGAGTTGGAAAGGCACCAAAAGAAGCGGAAACTAAAGAGCTTGTTGTCAAGCTATGAGTTTGAGCCATCTACTTCAAAGCAAGGGCCTAGCATAGTTGATTGGACCGATTATGAGACATTTTTTCTTTTGGAAACTTGGGGTGATAAGTTTCTTAAAAGGGGGAGAAAGAGTCTTCTAGCCGAAGAGTGGCAAGAGGTTGCTGAAGAAGTATCTCACGAATCGAAAATTGAGAGGACGGAAGCTCAGTGTAGGAATCGTTTGGATACATTGAGAAAGAAGTACAAAAAGGAGAAGATGAAGTCGGGAAGTGGCGTTGCTAGCAAATGGGTGTATTTTAGGAAAATGGACTTTTTAATGTCGTCCCCTCCACAGAGGCAAAGCCTCTCATGTGGTATGGATTCAGGGGAGTACGTGTTTATGAACCCTAAAGCGTATTTGGACCTTGCTAATGGTATGGATGAATTGAGAGATAGTCCTTGCAATTCGGAATCTGGTGAAGGTGGGAATGATTGTGAGAAAGATGATGGAGCTTCCTTTAGATTGCTTGCGGATGCCATTGATAAATTTGGTGATATATATGAGAAGATCGAACATGGTAAAAGACAGCAAATGGTGGAGTTGGAAAATATGAGAATGGATTTCCAGAGGGAGTTGGAGGAGCAGAAAAGGCAGATTTTGGAGAGGGCCGAGGCAGAGATTGCAAGAATAAGGGAAAGTGGAGATGACGATAATGACCTCTCTACCGAGACTCTGAGTGAGTGATGTAAGGAAATTAGAAAATGAAAATAAATCTCTTTTCGTTAGTTCGCTTTGCCAGTGGCCTCATGTTGTTGTATTGGATATGAGCCTTGAGACCTCTGCTTTTTGCCTATTTTCCTCTCTTACTTACCAGGCAATTGCCAAGTGTAAGCATTAGGCTTAGATTATGTAAGCTATCTTTTTCATCTCGGTCCTGTTAGGCTTAGATTCTGTAAGCTATCTTTTTCATCTCGGTCCAGTTTATTGTACTTTGTTCGACGTGCTGTGTTTGTTCTTCGTATGAATATATTTTTGCTTCTGTTTCTGATGGTGTTAGCATCTTGAATTTAGATTTTTAAAGCAGAAAATATGTGAAACTAGTTGTTTGGTTTAGCAAATTATTAGTGGAACCGTACGGATATTATTGATGTGAAAATGACCTTGTCACTACCTTTGTTTCTCCTTTGCCATTTTAGCATGCAGTTTGGAAGTCTTTCAAGTAAAGAAGTAAGCATTTAAATGTTCGTTCATGAGGGTCGAATTACTTGTAGAAAAAATTATTAGTTGGTCATTCCTTCAATGGAATTGAGGTTGCACGCAATAAAAGGAAATGCTCAGCCTGGCAAAAACCCTTGTCCATGTCTGAATTCGGAATGATTTTCTTTAAAATTCATAATTTTATCTGCATAAATTAATAACGAATTTATTCGACTTGCGGGAAACCCCCACTCGACATATGAAAATTGTAGGGGACATATTGGACATCAAATAAGTAAAAACCTACAAGAACGCATGAAACAAAGTTTGAAATAAAACCCCAAAATTGATACAAAAAAATAAGAAATCAAGTCTGGAGACTTTGAGAGCCCCTATCTTAAAATATAAAAGATGAATCGGACATGACAATGGCTTCTATTACAAATCCTCTGAAACTGGATCCAGAGGACCGAGAATAATTTAACCACCAAGTACGTGAGTTGGCTTTGCAAGTCAAACAGTATCACTGGCAAGCACACCACGGTCTTAAATCAATGACCCCAAAAAATGTTCCAGATTCAACAAAAAAACCCAGTAGATCAAGAAAATCAGTTTCCTTCATTAAATAAGAGGGTCGACCAATTTACGCAGCACCTGGGGACGTGTCTGACTTTTCTGTTTCCATTGGTTCTCCACCTGTAGGTGGCACCTCAGAGCCAGCATTCTCATTTGGGCTAGCATCGGTATTTTCAGCTACTTGAGAAGGTGAAGCTGGTTCAGGTGTAGCTGGCTGGGCTGGCTTGGGTTTCGTCATTATCGGCCTACAAAATCTGCAAAAACATTGTTGGAAACACCAGTCAATATCAAAACCAGGTGCACAAAAAAGATGCACCTCCTTCCTTGCATGGTTTGGTATGAAGAAACAGAAAAACATGGAACGCCGATTTCTTTAGAAACATGTAGCAAATGAATATGATTGGGAAGGAAGAAATGACACTTGAAACTCATGAAAGGAGGTACAATTTCAACCATACAAAAGGACGATGAAATAAGAGAAATAAAAGACAGCATTGTTGTGGATGATCCTCTTACTGTTTGCATCGGAAAAGAATCTTGAAGAATTAAGCTCCATCTAACACCGGTGCTAACTACTTTATGCATTAGAGAATAGAGTTTGAGAGTTACTACTAAGTAAAAATTTTATACATCAAGCTTCACTAAATGATACATATGTCAAGATGAGAGAGTTACTACTAAGTAAAAATTTTATACATCAAGCTTGACTAAATGATACATATGTCAAGATGAGACGGAAAGTTAACTTGAAGGACTTGGAAAAGAAAGGAGAATATAATATTGAAGTCATTTACAGAAGCCTCGAACAATCAAATGAATCAAATGGATACCTGTCAAGAGCTTCAGCCTTCTTTCTAACATCAGCTGACAAGAGGACTGGAGTCGCATATTTGGGCAGTAGGTCCTGTTGCTGCTTTTTCTCCCTCAACCAAACTTCTGCTTCGACACATTCATTCAATACCTACCAAACAACCGCAATGAAATCAATATACCAAAGATGGAAATAAGTCCAAACCTACACATGCATGCATATAAGAGTGAGTTCGAACCTTTTGCTTCTCTGCCAACTCAATGTGATCAAACTTGGGATCGCTTGACATTGCAGCTTCTCTGTAACTATTGATGCAATAAATAAGTTGATCAATCACCGAGCCTCTTTCTGTATGTTCCTTATACCGCTCCTCGATGGGGCCACCTTGCTGCAGATTTCCAATATTGTCAATTATAGATTAAAAAAACCTCAAACTGGACAAGAAAATTAACAGTAAAAACCAACCTTCTTGAGCTCCTCCAGCTTGACAATGTAGACACCTTTGGTCTCATCCTCACCATCTTCATACAACCAATCTTCTGTCTGCTGGAGCTTACCTGAAAGCTCTTCCCTCTCTGGCTCAGTGACAAACTCCTGGTATTTGTCACAAAGCTGGAAGCAAAAAACCAATCGAGTTATAAAATCTCTAACTTTAATAGGCAATGATTTTATTAGAAGTCTTAATCCTACCTTGTTTCTCATATCATAAACATACGCCTCGACAGCATTCTTCTTTTCTTTGGTTTCTTCCATAACACGATCCTGCAAAGCCATTTCAAACTCTTTCTCCACTGCTTTCTGCACATCCGCACTAGACATTCCTCCATAAACAATCTCAGATACAGGAACATTGGACTTCTTCACCTTTATCTTTGGAGCGTCAACCTAGACAGCAGAAAATATAGCTGATTAACAACTATATCACTCTCCACACTGGTCTGCGTATTGCAGATAGATGAAGACACACAAAGCGACAAGCATGTATGATTCATACATATATCAAATTACTCCAGACATCAGTAACTAACAATAAAATTATGAAATGAAAGGATCATATCCTCTTTGATTAAAAAATGAGGTGGGAAAGAATGTAAAACTGAAAATTTTGTGTGATTATTATCGTAGGACCTGCCTAGAACTTTGGATGACCCAAATTGGGGGACATTATATTGTATTAATAGCGTGCATCATACCAAAAATTCAAGTTCAGCTTAAGCATTGGAGAAACATGCATGTCCCATAGAGAAATTCACAAAACTTAGCTTCCAATAAGTTAGTAGATAATATAACAGAAACATGACATACATAATGCCAATCTGCAAAATAGTTAACAAAGAGGCGATGGTCAGTCTAACCTTGGCATCTATTTCCATTTGGATGGGCTTCTCCCCCGACTCTTGGACACCATTCTCAGCTGTGGAGGCATCTGGTTTAGCATCATTCATATTAACATCAGTCTCGGAGGCAGGGGGAGCTTCATCTGCATCCATCTTACTTGTAGAGTCCTTAACAACCGGAACTTCAACTTCCTCCTCTTCTAACAGCTGATGATGTAGACAAGACATCAAACTTGTGTAATCTCATGATGAAAACAAAAGAAGTCCAAAAAACAACTCACTAGAACAAGAAGAAAGTAAAACATAAACTGTTCCAAAAACTTACAGTTGCAGAATCCACCGATACAATTCCATGCAAACTTAATCGAGCTTTCACCTTTAGCTTTGCACGTTCACCCTTAGTTGATTGAAATGGACCAATCTGCACAAAATTACAAAAACCAAGTCAAGTACATATCCTCTGATGCCAGGACACGTAAACTGTAGCATAAACTGTTCACGGATCTTACAGTGTAAGTGCTAATCTTTGCCGGTGCTAGCTGTTCAGTGACATCAGCATATTGAACGTCAATGGTGAAAGTTCCCGATCTATAAAATGTCAAAGCCTTGACACTAGGAATTGGATTTCCCTGGGGAAAAACAACAGTGCTTTGTTGATTTTCAGCACCTCCATTCTGAGCATCTGGGGCAGCACCTTTCCATGACAAAGCAATAGGAAAAGGAAAGCTCTCATTGACCTTGAAAAACAAACAGATGCTTGTCAAGCAGTGCAATAAAAGAGCCATGAGAGGGAAAAAAGCGACTGTAAAATCCATAGAGAAAGAAACTAGTATCAAAAAAATGGGAGAGCAAATTTTACCTGGAACTCCCTCACTTTAAATGTGGGACTCAGAATAGCACACTGCAAAGCACAACCTTTAGCAACACATTCACTAGCGTTCATTGTACGCCTTGGTTCTTTGCCAAAAAACTCTGTCAAGATTCTTATTATAGCAGGGACACGAGAACCAGAACCTACAACCTCAACCGAATGAATGTTCTCAACTGTGAGACCAGCTTCCGAAAGAGCCTTCTCTAGTGGTTTCCTCACGCGTTCTAATATGGGAATGCTAATTTGCTCGAACTCGTCCCTCTTGATGAAACCCCTGACATCTTTCTCTTCCATTAAACACTCTATATTCAGAGGTGCTTCCGGATTTGCACTTAAAATTTTCTTCAACTTTTCACAGGCAGCACGAAGCCTGAGGCAAGCCCTGGCATTCTGGAAGACATCAATCTTATACTCGTCCTTGAACTTTGCGGCAAAATGCTGGAACAAAGTTTCATCAAAATCTCTGCCACCTAAAGATCGATCGAATGAATGGGCCAAGACTTTGAGCTGGCCTTTCTTGAACCCAGCAATGCAAACCTGCATACTAGCATGCCCAATATCGACAAAAGCAACATTTAGCTGGTCACTTTCAGGTAAATCTGTTTTGTAAATCCCATATGCCAATGCAGTAGCAGTGGTCTCATGAAACAAACGAAGAGGGTGCAAACCCGCAATTGTAGCAGCATCCATGACAGCTCTTCTTTGAAGATCAGTGAAGTAAATAGGTATCCCGATACAGCAGTCCACAACTGCCGCATTCAAGTTCTTCTCTGCTATAATCTTCAAATCTGAGAACACCATTCCCAAGACTTGGGTGGGCGTAAAAGTCTTCATTTCTCCTAAATATTGAGCACGGATCAATGGGTATCCATCAGGGCCTTCAGTAACAGAAAATGGCAAGGCCTTGAGATCTCGTTGCAACTCAGGGTCTGAAAATGGGCGCCCAATCAACCTCTTAATCTGTGAAATTGTATTCTTTGGGTTCATCATACTTGACGCAGCCCCAGCTGTTCCAAGAAACCTTTGTTTTTCACCAAAACATACAACAGCCGGAGTTTCACGCTTGGACTCATCATTAAGTACAACATCTATACCCCTTTGCCTCGCAACAGCAACAACACCGCTCTCATTCCCAAAATCAAAACCAACCACACTCATTTTCTGAAGTAATTCCTTTCCACTCTCAAATCGCTCTACCAAGGAGAAAGTGTATCTTTCCTGTGAATGTGAACTTTCAATTCATTAAATGCTCAAAGCACAATATCAGCACAAGGTAAACCAAAACCTATTCCACAAAAGCGGCAAAACCCAAGGGAAAAAAGTAACCATTCCATACACTCAAAGGCAAATACATATTAAGCAAGAAAATGAAGAGTATATGATAACATAAACATCACTGGCAACAAAAATCCCAAAACGGAAACCCTGATTTTCTCTTGGTTCAATCAACACCTCACTCTATGAAGACACCTATTATAGCATTTATACATCACGCCTTCAATATGTATGATACTGTTTAAACATAGCATAAATTTCTTAAACTCACATTGAGATCATTCCCTAGATTTTAATTCCTGCTCAAACACTAAAATAGAAGCAAAAATCTAGGTAATGCTCACACCAGATTTATGGAAACTTGAAATTAGCATTGGGGATGACCAATGCTCCTCCACTTGAAGGTATCACAATAGCAAATTAGGAGATTCAAGGGTTGGTTTGGGAATTCCCTAAAATTCAAACTCAAAAATAGAGGCTAGAATATAGATAACACTCACCCACCTTCAGGGAATCCCAGCAGAGAACTAGGGGATTGAATAATATGAAATATACTGGTTTGAACATCCACTAAAATTTAAACCCTATAATTTAGAACATAGTGGCGCGTGGTATTTCCTTTACTAATCCCACACAGCAAACGTGCACGCACACGCACATGAATATATATGCATCCTAATGCATAAGGCTCCCGCATTACAGCATCTGGTAGGTTACGAAGTATGCAACCTTGCCCCTGATTATACGGAGGCTGTTTCGAGGGTACAAACCTATGACCCCAGATTGCAATGGTGGCGCACTTGAAACTATGAAATCTTCAAATTAGAATATTAAAAACTACAATATTAATTTCAGGAAAAGGTTAAACATGAACCAATTATGACATTCAGATGCCATGTAAACAATAAGCCAGCCACTAATGTTCGAGGTATAAAGATTAAATTTTTTATCACCATCCAGCCAAATAGCTCGGCAATTACTAATTCCACGCTAAAATAATCAAATAAATTAATAAAAATAACAACTCCAATCATTCGAAAACATTGCATAGTTACCTTAAGCTCACATTGCAATCATCAAAGAGAAATATTTTTCAAATCAGTACCAACTAGCACACACATACATATATCTACAAATCCATAGATCTGAGAACTGTAGAGAGAGGAAGAGATAGGCCCTGCGAGATTGTACCTTCGAGATGATGATGAATCGATGCAATTATGAGAGAGAGGCTTCCACAATCTGAAGCCCAGAGAGAGAGAGAGAGGGAGAGAGAGGGGTTTAGGGTTTGTACGAAATCGCAACAGTTTTATATTCAGTTCGTGGTTTAGCAGAGATGCGTATTTCTTCTAGAAATTTCCATCTTAACAACTAAATACTCCGTATCTTTTTTTATTTTTCTCCGCTTTTTCAATTGACTATAATATATTATTTAATTTTTTAATTTAACTGTTACAAATTATTTATTTATTTTAATTGACAACTATTATATTATATTTTATTAAAATTATCAAACGGAAAAAAATTTCTTACCATACTCACGGGAATTTAATCAGTTTTTGAATTTAAATCAATTAGCGAAGTCATCCAAACTTAGAAAATTTATTTATTACAAACTACGTTTTTTAATAAAATGGTTGAGTATATGTGAGTTTTAAACTATCATTAATGTTGATACCAGTTCAAAATGTGTTAATATCATGGTAATTGTATATACAAAATTTTTTAGCAAGTAATTTAATTGGGAAGTGATTAATATGGTCAAATAAAAAAATCTAATAATATATGGTGACCAATTGCAAAAATTTGAACTATTAGTGACTATTTGAAAATTAATTATAATATATGATGGTTTTTTGCATTTTATTATTTCTTGTATTTAGGGAAGTTTTTTTTTCTATTAAAACTGTACAATATTTGGCTAGCAAAGTTTTTTAATGAAGTTTATTTGTTGCTTTGTTTTAAATTAGTTTAAAGTTATGATCCGGATGCATACAGATTTTTTCTTGAATTGAAAAAAACTAACTTATTAGTTTAAAAACGTCAATAAGGTAAACATAAGAGCTTGTTTGATTGCGAACTCAAGATTTTGTACTGTTTTGCTTTAAAATTGAACTGCTTTACTTTTCACCACTTTTAGTTGCTGACATGCCTTACCATACTTTCACAGAAGGAACAATGTTATTAGTCCGTTTACTCAAAAGACTATAATCTCTAGTTAGTTACCGACATGCCTCGTAACCACGGACTATCGCTTCTAGTTAGTTACTGGCACGCCTCATAACCACAGAAAGCCGGACTATCGTTTCTAGTTAGTTACTGGCATGCCTCATAACCACGGAAAGCGACGATGTTACAGAGTCAATTTTGCCAGCGTACAATCAAATTCGTACAACATATTAGCAATCCACTGCTTTCATCCGCTAGCTGCATCATTTGATTTATTCACTTACTTGATTATCCTTTACTGGTCTCTCCGTTACTAAGTGCGAAGGATTTAACATTGCAATACTTGTCGGATATCGTGTTCATAAAATGTATTTCCATATTTGAAACGCGAGAATGAAGATGGAGGAATAAATAGCTATTTGACCCGTCCCCGATAACTAAATGTGATTCAAGGACAAAATGTCCAGAGCTTTTCTTATATTCAAAACATGTACCAATAAGGGGGAACTCAAAACTCTCTTAAAACCCAAAAATTGCATTTGAAGAGTAATTCACCTTTTAGGGATACAATAAAACCCAGATATATATACTCACAAGAAACATAAAATAGACAAGTAATTTATAAGTAACACCACGTACTGTCTAACTGATCATCACCAAATGAAAAGAAACTACAATATAGCAGCAAATCTAGATATTCTCTTCAAACCCTTGGGGAAAAAACTGGATTTCGGAGACCCTGAATTCATGCTATACAAGGCAAACTATTGAACAAATGAGAGAAACTTAACCTCAACAACGCAGCATTGCCGTCGATTGAAAATGGCAAATGCTAATTTAAGCAGCACCAGTAGCTGCCTCGGCATCCATTGGCTCTCCTGCAGGAGATGGCGCTTCCCCATTGGCTGCTCTGGCTTTCCCATTTGGACTAGAATCAGGGGCCTGAGGTTGCGTTTCGCTTCCTTGAGGTGGCGGTGCTGCTGCTTCAGGTTTAGCGGACTTGGGTTTAGGTTTTGTCATTATCGGCCTGCAGAACCTGAAAACAAGAAATTTGGAAGGAAAAAAAAGCAAGATTGATATGCTGCACGTAATGTACATGGTTGATATCGTTTCAAATAGAACCTATGGAGAGGAAAGCAGAAAACACTCGGTAATATTTAGCGCTTTTTAACTCCAAACTAATGCAACCCAAGAAGAAAAACCACCCAATTCTTTTTCCATTGTAAATTCAAGTTCTAAAATTAATAGCATGAGGAACTAATAGAAGAGAGTTCTGGATATCCAGCTAATATTACCATCCAAAAGTATAAAAAAGAAGATAGATGACATCCAGAAGTATTGAATGATCAAACTATATACCTATCCAGGGCCTCAGCCTTTCGTTTGATGTCAGCTGACCGCAGAACTGGAGAAGCATGCTTTGGTAGCAAGTCTTGTTGTTGTTTCTTCTCCCTCAGCCAAGCTTCAGCTTCGACACATTCATTCAGCACCTACCACGTAACCAAATGAAATCAACATATGACAACGATAAATTTGGGATATCTTACATACAAGAAAGGTGGAAAGAGAATTTCACACTTTTTGCTTCTCTGATAAATCGATGTGATCAAATTTAGGATCACTTGACATTGCAGCTTCTCTATAACTATTGACACAGTAGGCAAGTTGATCAATCACGGAGCCCCTCTCGGTATATTCTTTGTAACGCTCCTCAACAGGATCACCTTGCTGCAAAATTTCAATAATATTAAGTCAAACATCCTGTACATCAAGCAAACATGCCCGACCAACAACTTCGACAGTAAAACCAACCTTCTTAAGCTCCTCAAGCTTAGCAATATAGACACCTTTAGTCTCATCCTCACCCTCGTCATACAACCAATCTTCCACCTCCTGGAGTTTAGCAGAAAGCTGCTCCCTCTCCGAATCGATAACAAACTCTTGGTATTTGTCATAAAGCTGGAAAACAAACAGAAAACTGTAAAAAGTCGAATTTCTCTGCTCTTAATAGGTTATCTATATCACAGGTCACCGACTTACCTTGTTCCTCATGTCATAAACATATGATTCAACAGCATTCTTCTTTTCTTTGGTTTCTTCCATAACTCGATCCTGCAAAGCCATTTCAAATTCTTTCTCCACTGCCTTTTGCACATCAGCAGGAGCCATTCCCCCATAAACCACCTCTGATACAGGAATGTTCAATTTCTTCACCTTTTTCTTTGGAGCCTCAGTCTACATAACAAAATTAAAGAGTATCATACATAAGGAGAACAAACTTTACCTGTTCAACTTTTTTCTATTTTATTTTCTGATTAGAGAAGTGTTTCCCATAAACAAAGAAGTGCTTAAAAATGAAAGTATCAAAGTTACGGGAGATTGTACAATGTATACTGAGGAAAGCGTCACTATAACACAAGAGATTGCAAAAAAGAATTACATTGAAGCTAACCACAAAACTTTACAGCTAGACTCCTAAAGAGGCACTTTGATTGGCTACTACCGAAATAGTGGTCAAGTATCAAATCGATTTTCATAGCTGTTGATGCCTCTTGTCTTTCATTCGTATAGTAGTTTTCTTATGTATCAGTGTTAGTGAATGGAAGCCAGAATATCTCACTGATGGGAAAACAAAAGAAAGTTTGATGATATCCACATGTGTACAAATGCTACTAAGACGGGAAGCCAAGTCCTCACCTTGGAATCAGTTTCCATTTTAACAGGCTCATCTCTCGACTCTTGAACACCATTTTCAGCCCCAGAAAATTCTGATTTAGCATCTTGCATATTCACATCAGTTTCAGCAGCTGGGGCAGCAGTATCACTTGAAGCTTCGTCGGTCTCCATCTTACTAGTCCCTTTAACAACAGGAACTTTAACTTCTTCCTCTTCCAATAGCTGATATGTAAGCATGAAACATATTCATGGTTAGTTAGCACCATTGATACAGATCAAAGATGAATAGTGTACATAGTTTTGGTGACTCACGGTTGCTGAATCCACCATTACGATTCCATGCAGATTTAGGCGAACCTTAACCTTCAATTTTGCCCTTTCACTTTTAGTTGGTTGGATGGGACCAATCTGTAACAAATTTAAAATACCAGACAAGTTTAATATCTGAAATTGGGTATCTAGGAGAAAAGTCATCTTATAAGCACAGTAAATGGACAACTTACCGTATACGAGCTAATCTTTGCAGGTGCCTGCAGCTCATTGACATCAGCGTACTGAAAATCTAAAGTAAAAGTTCCTGATCTATAGAATGTAAGTGCCTTGATACTAGGAATTGGATTCCCTTTCGGGAACACGATAGTGGTTTGTTGATTTTCTGCACCGCCATTCTGAGTATCTGCAGCAGAAGCTTTCCATGATAGGGCAATGGAGAATGGAAGACTCTCATTGACCTTCATAAAAACAAACACTTGTTTATTTATAAGACAATCACAAATATTCAGATTAAGAAAAGAACAAGGCAATGAGAATGCAAAGACAGCTGAAAATCATACATCACAAGAAACTAATAAAGAAGAAACGGGCAATCCAAGGATTTAGAGGGAGTCTACCTGGAAATCTCGCACTTTGAAAGTTGGACTCAAAATTGCACATTCCAGGGCACATCCTCTAGCGACACATTCACTGGCATTCATGGTACGCCTTGGCTCTTTCCCAAAGAACTCGGTCAAAATCTTAATTATGGCAGGGACACGAGATCCAGAACCAACCACCTCAACTGAATGGATATTCTCAACTGTCAGTCCAGCTTCAGAAACTGCCTTCTCCAAAGGCTTCCTCACACGCCCCAGGATTGGAATACTAATTTGCTCAAACTCATCTCTCTTGATGAAACCCTTCACATCCTTCTCGTCCATCAAACACTCAATATTAAGAGGTGCTTCTGGATTTGCACTGAGGATTTTCTTTAACTTTTCACAGGCAGCGCGAAGCCGGAGGCAGGCCCTGGGATTCTGCAGCACATCAATCTTATATTCATCCTTGAACTTTGAAGCAAAATGCTGGAATAAAGTTTCATCGAAATCTCTGCCCCCTAAAGATCGATCAAATGAATGGGCCAAGATCTTGAGCTGACCCTTCTTGAAACCAGCAATACAGACCTGCATACTAGCATGCCCAATGTCAACGAAGGCAACATTCAGCTGGTCATTTTCGGGTAAATCTGTCTTGTAGATTCCGTAAGCCAAAGCAGTTGCAGTGGTCTCGTGAAACAAACGAAGAGGATGCAAACCAGCAATAGTAGCTGCATCCAGGACTGCTCTTCTTTGAGGATCAGTGAAATAAACCGGTATTCCAATACAACAATCAACAACAGCAGCGTTCAGATTCTTCTCTGCTATGGTCTTCAAATCTGAGAACACCATTGCCAAGACTTGGGTTGGCGTAAACATCCACATCTCTCCCAAATATTGAGCATGGATCAAAGGGTATCCATCAGGTCCTTCAGTAACGGAAAAAGGCAACGCCTTGATGTCTCGTTGGAGCTCTGGATCCAAAAATGGGCGCCCAATCAACCTCTTTATCTGTGAAATAGTATTCTTTGGATTCATCATACTGGAAGCAGCGCCAGCTGTTCCAATGAACCTCTGCTTCTCACCGAAGCAAACAATAGCCGGAGTCTCTCGTTTGGACTCATCATTGAGTACAACATCTATTCCCCTTTGCCTTGCAACTGCTACAACACCACTCTCGTTCCCGAAATCAAAACCCACCACACTCATTTTTAGAAGAGGATTTTTTACCTTTGATGTGGCTAAAGTATCTCTAGTCTGAACACAAAGGGACATCATATGATTAGGTAACACAACTAAACAATAAATAATTTAAAATAACCCATAACCCGCGTCAATAATTATATACACACAGAACAATACTATCATCTCCACACTTTGGTCAATCAAAAGAGTGTGCAGTAGCGCTAATGAGAAGTCTTTGAAGAGGAGCCACACTTCCTCTATTTTCTCTACCCATCAAAATGAATTATAAGTTATATATGAACTGCAAAGTTTAACTTTTGAACTTCTACAAAAAGCCGTTAGCCTTAGGACATAAATTGGCACTTAGAGTGTTTTGGTCAGGTATTCAATTGGTTTTCGAATTATGGGTCACGAGTTCGTCCATTGCAAACAACATCTCTGGAGCCAGGGGTAAGGTTGCGTTCATCAAATCCTCCCATACCCCGCAATGCGGGATCTTTGTGCACTGAGACGCACATTTATGTATATATATAGTTCAATTTTTTTTCATAGCTCACTCTGTTACATAACTTTCCAAGATATGGAGAATAAAAGGAAAGATTATATATTTATATATATGTACAATCTAGTACATAACTCCCGCATTAGCAACGTGTCTGAGGAAGGAGAGGTAAAGTTTACTGATTTTGGAAAGCAGGGTTCAAATTACTCTTCAAAACTAAATTTTAAAACCTAGAAAAACTAGAAAAAAAGAATTTTCTAGAATTAGCCTTGTATTATTTACTATCTTAAACATAAATCACATATGACCTTATCCAATCGAAATCACATTAAAAAAACAAAAAGAACAGATCCGTAACATCCGAAAACAGATCCTTGACAAGAATAGTACACATAAATACATACACAAACGTGAAATCTCTTAACGAATTGAGCAAAAACAATATAGCATTCAATCTAGCAATTACCACACGGTGGAATTGTATATAGGGAGAGATATACACAGATCTGGGAATCCCTAGTGAAACAAATTAGACCTTACCTGAGAGCTTCAGAGGGGAGAATCGTCTCTCTCTCTCTGGAACTTCGCGTCTCGCGGTTCAGACTGTCGTTAGATATACTCAGAGAGAGAGAGAGAGAGAGAGAGAGAGATTTTGGGAGAGAGAGAGAGTTGGGGAACCAAACAAAGCCCTAGAATTGATAAGGGTCGGATCCTGCAATTCGGGTTTTTAGTGTAATAGATATGGGCTTGGGCCCGGTTAGGCTTCTTGTCTAACTCAGCCCAATTCAATATCTTTTTGAATTTGTTAAAACAATGTTTCCGTAAAAAAAACAACCAAAATAAATAAATAAATAAAATAGTTTTTCATGTCAGTAAATAATTTATTACTCCTTCTCCCACAAATAATAGCAAAGTTTTCTTATTTCATCAAAAATAAAAAAAAATAAAAATATATCGAATTTTTACTGTTTGAGATGTAATGAATTTCCTTTATTGTATCTTATAATCAAAAGAGACAATAATGAAAATAAAATTTTCTTTGATCGTTTACGTTTAGTTCAAATTCTGAAAAATTATTTTTGATTTTTCATGAAATTATGTGTATGGTCAAACTCTGCTATTTTTTATGAATGGAAATAATATTTATACTATAGAAAATGAAGAAAGCCACCATGTTCGATTCCAACGTATTTATCTAATTATTCTATAAAAAGTACTAACTATACAAAAAATTGCCATTCATTTTGTTTCTTTACAACAAAATCATCATATCCAAAATGGTAAATTAATTAATTTTTAATTTGCACATCTTTTGTTACGAGAAAATATTGTATATTTAAGTATTTCAATTAATAATTATCAAAAAAACAAAACTTAAGTAATTTAAAATATTATAATTTATAATTGCTTATGTATCCAATAAACTTAACAAAATATTTAAACATCATAGTAATTTCAAGAGTACAAATTAGTGCTAGAAGTTCACGAAGGTATCTCAAAATTTCTATATTTGCATACTTAAAATTTCAATA
>MKEJ01073714.1:0-11819 GCA_001753735.1 Embelia ribes | reverse complement strand
AAAAAAATGAAATGAAAGTTATTATATCTATTGTTTGTGTTTTCCTTTTTTGTTTGCAAATTCTTATTATTTATGTGTTTTTCCATATATTAGTTCTTGTATGTGTAAACTGAAAAAAAAAACTTTTAACACAATTTAATAACCAAATCATAATAAAATTAAAAAAATCAAAACATGACAACTTATATTAAAAAATTATAAGAAACCTAAAAAATCAAATCCTAAAGTTGTGTGTGTGTGTTTTTTCCCCCCCAACAACTAAATCATGGCAAAATTGGCAAATCAGAATTTAACAAAATTTACAGCCAAAACATCAGAAAACTAAAACATTAATATAATAAAAAAAATTAAGTTATTGAGAAATAATATAATTTTTAAATGTATTATTTGTATTGTATTTCTTTTAGCAAATTTATTCCTATTAGTTGTATTTTATTATTCATATAGCAGTTCCGGTATGTATAAAGTGGTTAAAAAGCTCATTAACACAATTTAACAACCAAATCATATCAAAACTGAAAAATCAAAACATAATACAACTTATATAATCAAAGCATAAGACAATTGAAAAATCAAAAGATAAAAAAAAACATATATATATTTTGTCAGACAGACTTTTTAACAGTTATATTTCTTTGATTTAAAAAAAATCTAATGATTGATAAAAAAAGAACATTAAATAACCATGATGGTCATATGATATAACAAATCCTCTAAAATTTCTCTCATACCATATTTCATTATCACTATTTACCTATGCATAGAATTATAGAAATTTGATAGAGATACATAAATTAAAAAAAAAAAAAAAATTGGAGAAAAGAATTCAATTGTTCAATCTACTGTTTGTGTTTTTGTTTTTCATTAGTAAACTTATTCCTATTGTTTATGTTTATTCCGTGGAGTAGTTTCTGTATTTATAGACCGAAAAAGAAAACTTTTTAACACAATTTAACAATCAAATTATAAGAAATGTTAAAAAATTATAATATAACACAACTTATATAATAAAATCATAAGTAAACTGTAAAATCAAATCCTGTTATTTGTATATTTTTTTAAAAGAACTAAATCATAACAACTGAAAAATTAAAATTTATAACTGAAATATTAAAAAACTCAAAAATCAAAATAGAATAAAACTGAAAAAAGTTAAGTTATGGAGTAAGAATCCAATTTTCCTATTGTTTGTATTTTGTTTTTCCATAGAATAGTTCATGTGTGTATAAACTAGAAAAAAAAAAAAATTCCTCCTGGAATTTTCATAATCACTATTTACATATTCAATTAATTAGAGAAAATTAGTAAAGATATATACATAAAAAAAGGAAATAAAAGTTATTATATCTATTGTTTGTGTTTTTCTTATCTGTTAGCAAATTCTTGTTTATATATTTTTTCATAGATTTGTTCTTGTATAAACTGAAAAATAATAATCTTTTAACACAATTTAATAGCCAAATCATAATAAATTTGAAAGATCAAAACATGACAACTTATATTACAAAATCATAATAAACCTAAAAATGAAATGCTATAAGTTATGTTTTTTTTAAAGGACTAAATCAAAACAAAACTGGTAAATTACAATTTAACAAAATTTATTACCAAAACGTCATAAAACTAAAAAATTAAAATATAAAAAACAAAAAAAAAAATAAGTTAATTGATAAATAACATAATTTTTCATCCTATTATTTATATTCTTTTTTTTTCTTTTAACAAATTTATTCTTATTAGTTTTTTTTTTCATATTGCAGTTCCGGTATGCATAAAGTGGTAAAAAAGCTCATTAACACAATTTAACAACTAAATCATATGAAAACTGAAAATCAAAACATAATACAACTTATATAACCAAATCAATAAGAAAACTGAAAAATCAAAAGATAAAAAAACTTAAAAATAATATTTTGTTACGTGGACTTTTTAACGGTTTAAAAGTCAACGTAATAAAATTATATAAAAGTGGTGGAGATATTGTCACGCCCTGAATTCCCATAAATCCGGGAACGTGAAGTGAAAGAAAATGAAATAGAATAATAATCGATTCACATCCCGATATCCTGCCATAATATATATATGTGCAACATAAGTATCTAAGACAACAACATCCTCATCGTGATAGATACACAATACATAATCCAACAGCAACACCATGCTGCAATACATAATTTTATCGAGCTACAAGCTCGTACATAACCTCATAATACCACTATTCGAGTCCAGTTCGTCACTAGCACTGGAATTCCTCTAAAAATAGGCTTGTCATTCTAGCAAGCCAACACCATGCTTTGACCCTACATCACCGCGTGAGTACATATACAAAAGAAAAATTTATGGGTTAGATTCTAAATCAAATGAGAAAGGATAATTTACAAAAGTATAAAGAGTATGTATGCACATGCAATGCATTGAAAACCCCCATGTTTCTTTTTTCCCGTGTATGCTCATAAATTCTAAGTGATACTAAGGCATATTCACAATATGCGGTAAAACTAGAAGTTCTCCTGAGACATACAACTATGATGATGACATATATCATATATATGTACTACGAGTAATGCAATATCTGAATGCAATAAATACTAAAGTATATCGAGCACTAAAGTATACCAACTACTACCAGATACCAAAGTACCAAACACCGAATGGCCGAGTATTAAATCACGAAGACATCTCACGCCTCCGACCATGAATGCACTAAATCCTGAATCCGGAATTACGAAGGCACCTCATACCTCTAACCACGAATGAGGCTCTCAGCCCAGGGCATCTCATGCCCTATGCAAAAATATCATAACACTGAACATCATATCACATACTAAAGCTATGATTCTCCACCCATAGTGATGCAATTAAGCCTTCAGTAATTCGTCACCTGTAGTGATGCGACTATTGGTAAGCGAGTAAGCATATCGAGCCTCCTCGAATATATCACATCACATAGGCATATCGAGCCTCTTGCAAATAGGCATATTAAACCTTCCGCGAACACATAATATTACATAGGCATATCGAGCCTCCTGCGAATATGCAAATCGAACCTTTCGCGAACACATCACATCACGAAGGCAATTCATGCCACCGGTTATCGAAGGTAACACATGCCACTAGGTTTATCGGAAGCAATACGTGCCACTGGGTCTATCAAAGGCAACACATGCCACAGGGTCTATCGAAGGTAACGCATGTTACAGGGTCTATTGAAGGCAATGCATGCCACCGGATCTATTGAAGGTAATACATGCCACCGGGTCTATTGAAGTCAACTCATGCTACCGGGTCTATCCTAACTCAAAGCTTTCAGGCGCTCGGCTCGAAGGGTATCTGACTTAGAGATGTCAGATGCTTGTATAATATAGCCACACATCCCGGCTAGATTCTGACTCAGAGTTATCAGGTGCTCATAAAAGCTACTACATATGATCTTCTTATAAGGTTGACACATATAGATGCGACGTCGATTGTAGGCACGATTCAGAGCTGTCAGGTCGATCATCCTGAAGGGTATACATCCTCTGAATCTTCATAATATGCACTCTCAATGCTATAGAGATATCTCTTCGACAAAAATATTTTTTTAGTCTAAAAAAAATCAGGTAATATATATATATATATATATATATATAAATCTATTTCTCTCTATATATGTATAAATAGCAACGAAATGCCACTACTCCACTACGAAAGTCACGAATACTCCACGAGGTACCAACACACCATGACAAGCCAACAACGATGCGAATACTCATGACACCAACGTGAATGTATCACGACACCACTATAAATGCTGTGAGTATATATATATATATATATATATATATATAAACTACGAAAGCAGTAATCAAATACTATAATTTGCCACGTATGCTCCGAATGCCATGAATACGTCACAACTCCAATACGATGTCACCATGATGCCAAATCAGAATGCCTCGAATTCTATGAGTGCATCTCAAACCCTACAAATGCCTCGAACGCCATGAATGCACCAGAAATGTATATATGTACATCCTACTATGACTACATATATATATATATATATATATATATATGTGTGTGTGTGTATAAATATATAAAAGCTTTTATCTTTGATAGTCCGCCGTTTCCAGCTATAAATCTCCCCCCTTTTTCTCTCTCCTAACTCCATCTTTCAGCTTCTCTCTCTATCACATGGATTCGGCCCTTGTTTTCCAGTCTTTCAACTGTAAGTCTTTTCTCTCTATATCTAAACATCCGATATATATATCCGGAGATAATGTCTGTGTTTATAATTCTTTTGAGATCATTTGTTTGATAAATCGAATCGTTGAATGTTTAATTTCGAAGATTAATTTGGCATTTTCTTTGCTCTCAACAGTTGTTGAGCTTACACGACGGGCGGAACTGTGAGTTCGCTAGTGGATATATATAGTTCTCATAATTTGAAATAAAAAATTTAATCGATATTTTATTTCATAGTGTAATGCAGATTTAGATCCCATTAAAAGAAAAATTATACCCTCTTTCCCAAATTGACAGTTACTTAAAACTAGCATGCCATAAGTAAATGAGTTGTCAAGTGTTAAATTATTTTACAAATTTATATCATGTCAAATACTTTCTTTTTTATATGTCATTTTAGACTTGAACACAAATATTATGGAAATAATTGGTCAAAATAAACAGGCTATCCTTAATAAAAACAATCATTAATAATAACTTTTAGTACTTCAACAAAATTTACACCAGAATGAGAGACCAGCAAAATTTACACCAGAATGAGAGACCAGTCCTTTTCCATTGATATTTCATTCTCACACAAAGTGTGGGGCCAAATTTTTTCCAAACAAAAAAGAAATTAGGTTGCACTTGTAAAAGAGTTATGGTGCTCTATTTTCAGAATACTTTTAAATTTTGGTTTCAAATTTTATTTTTCCCACAAATAATTTTCTCTACAAATACCAACAGAGCCATTTGTAAAATAATTATACACCTCAAAACAATTATGCATCATGGCCTACGATCAACATAGCCACAATCGAAAACCTTTAACCGAAATTGATTTAAATATTTGTGCTCCGGAATTTCAGTATGAATCTTCTTCATCTGCTCCAATATGCTTCAATTTGGCAAGTCCTAGCCGAGAACATTATTATTCATTGCCCGACCTTAATACTCAACCTCCAAATGATGAGTTTTTCTTTGATGATGAGAGTGAGTCAAACAACGAATCTGGGGTTGGCTTCGCTACCGAGAATGATTTCGGGTTAAATCTAATGTGATAAACATCGGTACTGATAATGATGATTATTCAAATGATGGGGTTGGTTTGGCCATAGAGAATGATTTGAACAACACTACTTTTAATGTTAAAAGTTTAAAAAATCTGTCCAATGAGCAGCGGCGACAAATATACGAAGCTTTGCTAACTGGAGGTGTAGATGGAAAATTGAAACGAGATCATACAAAAGTTGTTGCTACATTATTTTCGGTAAATGTCAGAACAGTTCGACGCATTTGGAAACAAGGAAGGGATAGTCTCGAAAATGGTAATGTGGTTGATGTTTCTAGTAGAAGGCCAAAAAATGTGGACGGAAGAGAAGTGTCTTTGATCCTAACTCGTTGCGAGAGATTCCTTTATCAAACCGAACCACCTTGAGAGTTTATCCGTTGCTTTAAATGTCGGCAAAACACAATTGTTTATCCTTTTCAAGTCTGGAGCCATAAAACGGCACTCACATAGTATAAAACCGATTTTGACGGAACAAAACAAGAAAGCGAGATTGAAAATTATTACTCAGATCCCTCAGAAGATGAACCACTTCGCACATGTAAGAGCACAAACTTCATTCCGAAAGTAATATTTTTATCTGCTATTACGCATCCAAGATTTGATGAACAAGGAAATTGTATTTTTGATGGAAAAATTGGATGCTTTCCTTTGGTCACTTATTTAGTAGCTCAAATAACAAGCGTTAATCGGATTGCCGGGACATTAGAGATGAAGCCGATTACTTCTATTAATAAAGAAGTCATAAAATCTTTCTTAATTGAAAAGATTCTTCGTACTATTCGATTGAAGTGGCCAAGAGAGGACTCAATCAAAGCCCATATATATTCAACAAGATAATGCTCCAACTCACATTGATCCTAGCGACCCTCAATTTTGTGAAGCTGCGAAACAAGATGGTTTTGATATCCGATTGATATGTCAACCTCCAAATTCTCCGGACTTGAATATATTAGATCTTGGGTTTTTCTGTACTATTCAATCAATTCAATACAAGAACTCTCCGAAGACTATGAATCAACTTGTTAGCACCGTTGAAAAGTCATTTCAAGAATTCTCCCCGACTATTTCGAATCGGATTTTTTTAATGTTGCATTTATGCATGGTAGAGATCATGAAATCAAAATTATGTAATAGATACAAGATTCCACATCTTAAGAAAGAAATGTTGGAAAGAGAAGTCCGCCTCTCTTTACAAATCAAGTGTGATCCTATGTTGGTGCGGAAGGTTGTTCGTCAACTCAATTAGAAGTAATCTATTTCTGTTTATTTTTTACTAAAAAAAATATTTTGATGTATTTGACTATCCAATAGTAATATGGTCCTTGCTATAATATAAAATTTGCATTGGTGAAGTGTTGGTGTTTATAGTTCACTTTTTGAAAATATTTTATATCTTATGATAGATGCTGGAAGAGTATGTACGTCATTTTGCATTTTGTTTTCTACTTGAACAAGTTATATTTTATTAATTTCATTATTATCTTTTTCTTACACAATCTTTTTTTCAATATTAAAAAAAAAATCAGAAGAGAAGTCACGTCTGAGCACAGGTCTACTGTCAATAAACGGAATGTTTTCTAAACTTCAAAACACAAAATTATTTTTTCATACATAAGTCTGCAACAGAGAAAAAAAACCCTCAAAGGTAGGAACCGTTTCTTTTTAATATTAAAAAAAAAAATAGAATCAAAACACAACTTGTGCAAGAAAATTTTCATTTTCTCCTGTCGAGAAAGCTCTTCTTTATTATCGGGTATGGTATTCAAATCAAAACCACGGTTTGTGAGTAAATTCAAATCTATTATTAGCGGAGCTTTTTCTATTTTAATCTCTTGAAACTTGGCCAATATTGTATTGTTTTTCATCCATGTTGTTTTGTGTATATAGTAATTTTAAAATGAGAATTGTATATCTATAATAATTTATTATTGGGGTTCAATAAAGTATAAATGAACCATTTCATATCCGGGTGGTAGTCAAAACTTTGGGAATTACATTAGAAATTAGTAAGGGGTATTCTTGGTAGTTAATCCAATTTTTACCTTAAAATTGTGAAAGGACAATTAAAAAATAATTTTTAATTTTACTAGAATGAAAAATAAAAAAGAACGGAGGGAGCGATACATACACCTAGTTGTATTTGTAATTCCCACTTAACATTATGCTTAGTTGTCTTCTAAATGCTTGCACCTCTGTATCTTTATTCTGTATTTGTTTTTGAATAGTCTTACCCACATAAAAAGATCAATGTGTTTACAAGGGAAATGAGTATATATACCGAGTGTGTGATTCCTTGTCTTTTCTGAGACATATAAATATATAGGATCTATATCTATACCTTTGAGCATCCTACATGGGAACCACGAGCTCAATTGCTCCTTTGTTGACCCAAATGAAAACCTATATATACATACATGCATATATATAGGAGTATATTTTATTAAATTGTATAGTATATAAACTCTTTTAAGCAATTTAGAGAATGTGCTATTCGTTGAGTGTACCTCAAAGTAGGAGAAATTGCATATCCAAGTTTGGACATGGGTGTCCTTATTTGAAAGTAAAAGAGAATTGCTTGTGCAGATTTGGAATTTGGGTCGTTATTTGATGGCTACTGAAAAAGTCAAGGACCATTGGTGTAATTTTCAAGAAACATATAAAGAAATATGTTGCCAGTTAGGTTCCTGTCTTCCAGCGTGTCTGCGGCGGCTTTGGTTCTGTTCCTGTTGCGCTGATTTGTGATTTCAGATCACTTTTAAGGGCATATAATTTGCATAAAAATAGAACTTTTTTGGCAATCAATTATATTAAGATAGAACCAGAATTTCTTGGGGGTATTTTAGAGTAAAAGTTTGGGAAAATAAAATTTTGTTGTCCAAATCAACCATATTGAGATAGTTAGTGATTGGGAATTTATCGTTTCTTTGGTTTCTCTATTGAGTACAATATTCTTATTTGGATATTTCTTATTACTTTATTTTATAATTTACTCTTATATGTTTTGATATTGATATTTCTTGCAGATATACGAGGTGCTTTTGGTTGTATTCTCTCAATTAATTAGTGATTGATTTTGTGGTTATGTAATCCCGTGAGATTTTTATTATCGATTTGTAGAAATTTTTTCTACATTAAATTTTAATATATTTTATATAGCGTTATTTGTTTACGTATGGATAATTACCGAATTATTATATTAGGACCATATATTTTTTCTCTATGTAATTTGTGAACCAATGTCAATGCTTGATTGATATTCCCAATAATATTCCGCATGTAGTTAAACAAGGTAACAATATGTCATGCACCTGAGGGGTCATAGTGTCCCTTGGCCGAAGAGATGTCTTGTAAAGCCAACTCGGTATCCAACACTAAAAAAAAAATAATATGAAAAGATACAAAATTTTAATTAAAAAAATAAAATTTTATAATAAAAAATTATATAAATAATTTTGTAAATTAATATGCAAGAATTCATTAATATGAATAAAAAATTGACTCTCAGAAAACTATAGTGTTAGACCAAACCCCTTGTAAAGTGTCCACGTGTACCATTAAGTACTGTATTTAGCACATGCCTTTGTTGTGTTTGATTAATTAATTGGGATGTTTTATGATAGACTTGCACAAATTATCTTAAAGAACCGTGTGGGACTATACATACATATAAGACTAAATTGCAATTAAATTGTCCTTTGCTATTGCCACATAGGCTGGAGATTGATGGCTGCCTACTGCCGCCTGTTTTTTCTTGAAAATATATTACTACTAATTATTTACATGAATATATATAAAATTTTAAAACTTGAAAAGGAAAATAAAATTTCATAAAAAAAATAATTAGGTAGTTAAAAGTCCCCATTGTCTTTCCTTAACCTACCTAATTCTGCGACTTTGTTTTAATTTGATTAAAATATGCAGTATTTATTAACATATGAAAGTCTTCAAACTTGATAAGAATTTGTAGAGAAATTTTTCGGACACACGTCGTCACTTGATCGGGTAATTATAAAACAATTGCTGAAAGCAACCCTAATATATATATTTTTATATATTTATTATTAATTAGAAGAACATATATTTATATTTTTAAGATAAGATATACCACCACTAGCTATGTAATTAGATAGGGGACAATGTTACACAATTTGTAGGCTTGATTTAGAGCCGGTCGTGATGAGACACGTGTTAGGCAGACATAACAATCTTTCAAAGATTCGCTGCCTTTTTTTTCCAAATAGACGAATACAATTGAGAGAAAGAGAAGCAAAAGTTAGGTATTAGTCCATGCCATTACGAAAAATAATACATCTTGATTTGATACAAGATCTTGTTTCCAAGTCAAAAACTAATTTCATATTATATTATTTTCACACGAATTTCCAAATATTTATCAATAGTTAGCTACTATAAGGGATAAAAAGACGGTAATCTCATAAATTTTATAATTCTAAATGGAAATTGAACAATTATTTGTGTACGGTCAATAAATATAAAATTAATTATTACTTGTCAAATGAGTGAGCAAATCCTTAAATGCATAACAACTCATATTAGCCGTTAAACATAATGAAGGAATAAAAGAAGATATAAAACAAAGTAAATCATATCCCCTAAAAATTGTGGTGAAGCCATGAAAATTATGATAAACACGGTCTCTCCGATTTCGGAATTTGACAAAAATTTTATATCTAATTTAAGATGAATTCTCACTATGCAGTTCCAAGAATTTTTTTTATATCTCATGTAAAATAAAATGACTTTGGCTCTCTAATCGAGATTCCTAATTTCACCAATGTTTAAAGATATTCCTAATATATTTCATGACTTAAGAATGATTAGATCCATTTCATATGGGTTCTATATATATATATATATATATTACTTATTTATTTATTTCTTGTAGCAAAACAATAAAGGGAGTATTATGCTAAATTCTTCCGACACGGACTAGTGACAAATGGTCACTCTTGTTTTTATTATTTTTTTTCTACTCTTTCTATCCATTGTGATTTAATTTTCATATAATATATATTGACATGACACCTACAACTTAATTTGGCCTATTTTAAACTAGGCCCCACACTATAAACAACTCTGGCGCACGTTTTGCACTGTATAAAATCTGGATTTGTTCTCAATGTAGATTTTTTTCCTTATAATATATCATAATTTACTATATTTTGAGAACAAAATTGCAATAAATATTACATCTCAAATTTTAAAAAACCCGGAGGTATGAGATAGTAATAAAAGAACCAAAAGAAACAAAGAAACAACATATATAGAATTGAGTAGAAAATAAAAAGAGCACATTTATCCATTCTAACTTACAACAACCAACCCCGGCTCTAATATATATACACATCAAAAGTAGATACAACAATCCACATTACATAGCTGTAACAACAATATACAAAACCAGTAACAAACAAACCTCCAAATCCGCTAAATAAATACATCAAGATATGAGTTTTTTTTAAATAAAAGAAAAAAATAAACAAACAAAGAAAAAAATAAACAAACTCCAAGTTTTGTCTACAGAAGGCATCATCATCTATATCCCATGTGTACAACAAGATATACGTGCCTCCATACCTTCGAAGTTATCTATATATGCCATGTGTCCGACTCTGAACCTGTAATATATATTAGGACAATAGCATAAAAAACAAACATACAAATCATATGATAAACTATAATATATAAAAGATACTATGTAGTATATGCAACATGTATAAACATGATATACTAATAGTATACACGAACAATACAAATACAAGTGCAATGCTACAAATATAAAGCATGAGACATCCGACAGACTAAACTAGAAAGTTAGGGCTAGTATTTCTTCGTTAAATTTGAGGTTACGCCTCGCCTACAATCGACGCTTCCTGTTCGACATGAATCATAGACCTGATTCTAAGACGCACTAACATCTAGAGTGGTAGAATTTTTCTCTCTGCGCAGGTTTCCCGACTATCACGGTAAGGGTTAAAGTCCTTAAGCTTAAGTTTACCACTCCTCGAAGGGTTGAAATCATCATTTTTAAAAGGTAAAAGTTGATATTGGCGCCCGAAAAAAAGGCAAAAAGAACTTAAATCGTATGTGAATGAGTAAACTTTTCTTAAAACCTCCGAAAATGTTATTTTAAAGTAACATTTGTATAAAATCAATGAAGATCCTTCTTGACTTCAAATTAGTTTTATAAAATCAACGAGAACCCTACTTGTCCTCGGATTTTCCTCCAAATAAATCTTTGAAACATAACCTCCAAAATATAAAACCAAGTTTGAAAAAAATAATGCTTTGAAAACATGATTTTTCTCTCAAACATTTCCTCAAAAAGTTTTTGTTTAAAAACATTAATGTCAATTGAAATGACATGCTACATAATACCGCCATAATGTAAGTGAATAAAACATAATACATTAACCAACAAATAAAATGTTAAGTAAAGAACACAACATGCTACTAAAATTACATGAAGTAATAAATATCCCCGAATTAGAATTAGCATATAGTTATATGAAATTCTTAT
>MKEJ01073690.1:2758-20329 GCA_001753735.1 Embelia ribes | reverse complement strand
CGATAAAAGCACCCGAAAATGCCTCGAAGCTTTGAACCCCGAAGCAATCAACTTACGAGCCCTGGTTTGTATCGAACTTATACACCGAAATGATCCACAAGTCGTAAATAAGATGTTTGCCAACTTTATTTTGACGATGTAACTCGGCATGTAAAATTAAGAAAAAGTAAATAAGAGAAAGAGACGAAGAAACTTACATAGAAACGTTCATTGCATGACGTAGACTCCAAATATGTATTTATTTTCCGTTGACGGCGACCCGAGCTTGATGAAATATGGAGCCAAAGCTAGGCCCAAGCTTTCCCTTTTCTTCTTCTACGACTGCCGATCATCGTACATGCACGTGTGCGTGTATATACATGGAAAAAGAAAAAACTAGTGGGGTCCACAAATTTTGTTGTTGCTATCGCCACCACTTCGGACCCTGTTTTAGCTCCTCTACGTTTTGAATTTGCTTTTCATTAAAACACGAAATTTGTAGATGATTGAAATACATTTTCAACGACATTTTTTAGGTCCCAATCGGAGTTACGATTTGCGATGTATGACAAAAATACCGGACTGTCATCATGCCTCCAACTTACACTTAATTGCATTTAATATTTTTCCAGAGGCAATCGCCCATCACTTCCAAATACTACTACCCGATATCTACAATAGAGGAATAATATGATAACTCGTATAATATTATTTAATAATACAAAAAATTTACCCATGAATTTTAGAACGTTACAAAGATGGTAGATGAATCCAACTTTTTGAGTGAGGGAGAGATTAAATAACTTAGAGTTGATCAATAAGATATTAACCCGTGTATTTTATCTTTCCAATTTTCATCAATGTCTTCATCCCTTTAATAAACGAGCTCAGATTCAAATAGAATTCAAGCTAAACTGTAGCAATGGCTTATAAGATATTTTGAACCTTGACGCTAAATAAAAATGTAAGAAAGTCGAGCCGAACTGGACTAACTTAGATCCTATATTAGCCATAGAATCAACATTTTATTGTCATTCTTTCATGCAGAAGTTTCGAGTTTAGCTCTTAATTGATAGTTCACCGTTCTCGTGCTTCTTGATTATTTAAATATCTCGCAGCTCTCTCAATCGTCAACTAAATTGTTAAGTTATCTATTTTTTCTAACTCTCTGCATTGAATATGAAATTTAGAAATAGGAATTCTTACAAGTAAATAATAATTGACTAATCACTTTGGAATATATCAATGATACTAGCTTAAACTGATACTTGAAAGGCAAAATAAACATTTGATTTCCGAAAATTTTGATACCATATTAAGAAACTTGAAAAGTTACAGTGATTTTAGAACTAAAGTTATTCTAATTAAACCGGTCGGATTAAAACAAAAAATTTGTCCACATTTTCCAATCAGATGATCCGTCGAATTTTGCAAGTTTGACAAAATATACTATTTTTTATTTACAATTGTTTTTATTAGATAGTTATGTGCATATTTCTATTAGAGTTATAGTTCCATCAGTTGAACCGATTGAGTCATGCCAATTAAAAATTTCGACGCTAATATAAGAAAATTTTCTTTAATGAAAAAGATAGAATTAGATGGCTGACTCATTTCCACGTGAACTTACCCTTCTCTTAGTACCTAGCAAAATGGTACATATCTTTATTTTAATTGTTCCACTTAAAATTATGGTGAGACCCATGCTATCTAAAAGAATTTTCCTAAATTCCATATTTTTGCTACTCTTAAACTTAGGCGGATTAATTAGAATGATGGTATGTACCATGTTGATGCGTACAAATATGTATCAAAACTCTTCTCATTTGGAAAATAATTTATACCTCTTATTCTCAATAACAAATAACAAAATTTACTTACCGTGATGTTTGTATAGTCAAAATTTACTTGATATTATGAATTGGACGGGTCGAGTATCCACAAAAATTCGTTAATTTGCCATCTCTAGTGATATATTTAATTTATTGAACCATATTTCCATAGATAATATAGTTAAAATTTTTGTATGGTATTTTGGACAGTTGCAACATTATTTATTCAATTTGAAAAATGCTTAAAAATACGCATGTATGTATAGATGTATGGCATCGCGAGTTTTGAATATATATACCTTATGAGATATTTGTTTCTCATTTTTAAGAGGAAAGGAATGACTAAGGCTGGTCTTAAAATTTAGAATGTACTGTACAAAATTGAAAAAAATGTCAAATTTTTATTTATTTGACTAACACATATGATTTTCAAATAATCTCACATATAATATCACAATTTTTTTTAATGTAAATTGCTCACCTTATTTTTGAGTACTATAATTTTTCAAAATCTTTCATCTGTTTGATGTATTTCAACGGTAACTATTGTCTCCCTCAGTTCTGCGTTTAAGTAGAAAAATATATCACATGTATATCTTGAATTATAGAAAATCAAGTAAAAAAAATTTTCTTGCATTTCTCTAAACAAAATCACTAATTATACTTTTGTAATCAATATTTTCAAGCAAATCATGTTTAATAGATATTAAAGCGAGTCCGTTTAATCTTTCTTATAACATGGTCGATCGTAAATACAAATGATAAGTTTTTCTGATATAGAAGTATTGATGACTAATAAATTATGATTTTAAAAGTCAATAATAGAAAGAAACACATAATAAAGAGCCCATTGCATTTTTTTTAAGCCCATTGCGTATATTTTATTTTATTTTATGAATTTTAAGAATTTAAACTAATTTTTTTTTATAAAATATTGAAATACAATAATTTACCTATTTTAAATATAATTAATAATGTTTTAATAGTTTAATATTAAATTCTTTAATATAATTTTTTTTAAATTATTAATAATTGTGCTATTGTAATTCTTGGATGTTGCGATCGCACCTCTCATGGACGCCTCTGGGAATGAATCTATATTCATTGGATTTATTCTCGGCTTTAAATAAAATTTAACTTTCAAATGGCGAGTTTTTGGTGATAATAAAGTAAAATTGTAATTTGTTTATGAAATTAAAATTGTTTTTAATTTTTTTTTACCAAACTAAGATTGTTTTAAAAATCACATTGTCAAATTGATTTTTTTATATAAAAAATGAAATTCGAGCATGCGATTTTTTTTGTTATGTTTGATTTAAAGAGGTGAACTTTCAAATTGCAACTTTATTTTTGTACTAATAATGAAAAACAAGCAGAATTTATAATTGAGTTGTTTTTCTTACATTTCATTTATAAGTATGATTTTTGAAATTGCTATTTTTAATTGATCTCGGTTTGATAATTATTATAATAACGACCGTGGTTTTGTGAATAGTGTATGCAATTTATAATAATGTGGTAAAAAAAAAAAAAAAACTCTTCATAAAAAATTTTCACAATCAAGTAGAAAAGAAAACCATTAATAAATAATAATAAATCCAAAAAAGTTTTAAAAAAATCATTTTATGGAAACTCAAAAACCCGTTCACTTTGACAGAGCGAAAAAAGGAAAAAGAAAAATACACAGCCCTACTCGCTTCCGGTTAACTCCGAGCGAGACAGAGAGAGAGAGAGAGAGAGAGAGAGAATGATCGGAGTTGGGAAGATGAAGCAGTACTCAAATGTTCTCGACAAACCCCTCTCTAAGGCCAAACACGAGGTTTATTTTTGTATATATTTTTCTGTTTTTGTTATGTATGTATGTATATATACATATATATTGATTCTTTCTATTGGTGTAGTAATGGGGACCTTTTAATTCTCGATCCCATTCAATGATTACTCTCAATTTCACTTGATCTCAGTTTCTAGTCAGATGTTGAATGTAATTTAGCTGAATTGGGATTATTTTGCAAGGTTTAAGCTTGATATTTATTGGAGCTAAGAGCATTTGATTTCTAATAATCTGACTTTGGAAAAACCATTTTTTTTTATAAAATAAAAATGAGCCACATCAGATCTTCAAGAAAGTCATTTGTATTATATATATAAAAAAAATAAATTCTAAAAAATATTTCTCTAATACATATTGGTGTATTTATTTTATTTTGGTCGGAAAAAATTTATCTTTTTAACATAGAAATTGTGAATAGTTACTTTTCCCGTAGAAAAAATTACAGTAGCAATTCTTGAAAATTTTCTGAACATAGAAAGACTAAGGGGTGAGATTTGTCTCCCCACTTCTTGTTTGAGAAATTTGCTCAATATTCCACACCGTGTTTCTATTTCTTAGACTTTTTAGAGATCTCAGCAGAAATGCAATAGTAGATTTCTTGAAAACATATCTAATGTCAATTATGTTACTAAAAAAATTGAACAGCTAGACAATTATATCGATCGGAAAAGATTTATTAGAAACATTTAAATATAAGGATCTAATAAATACTTAAATGGTTTTATAAGGCAAGAAAAATTACTTTTGAATAAAATTGTAGTTTATATATTCACATATAATAAAAGGCCACATTTAGTTCTCTTGCTTTAGGCCTCCGAAAGCTAAGACAGCCCTGAAGTTCACTGGAAAAATATCAGATTTTATTTCTTTATTTGCTTTTCCCCAAGTTTGGTGAGGGATACAAGCTGCTAATATTTGTGTTGTTTTTGTTTTCCTCTTTTCCTGTTAGGATTATATGACATGTGATGAGATTCTGCACTTATTTTCCTTTTCAGGTCAGTTTGAGTGCATTCGCTTTCTTGTTTTCGGAGCTGGTACAGTACAATCAAACTCAAGTGGATAATATTGCCGAGCTAGAGCGGAGGTGATTAATTAGTTTCAATGTTTAGGCAATGATACATCTTATGTCTAATTTAGTTCACAATAAACTGAAAGCTAAGCTGTTATAATACCTTCATCTTGTTTATCTGGTTAAATTGACATTGTTGGATCAACCTTTGGGAAGAAAAAGAAAACAGACATTTATATGGTAGGCCCATCATTAAACTTAAAAATCTTAAAGTTACAGGTTATTGATTGATTATAAAACTTATAGCTTATTTAGTCTGGAAAAGCAAAACAGTTTTACTTTACAAAGTTGGAAGCCAAATGGACAACTTATTAGCTAAAAGCAATTTACCTGAGCTCAAAAACTACAGGCAAACAAACCTGAATATTCATAAATTTCAGTTTTGCCTCTTTCTTTTACCTTTCCGATATTTGTTTATTTCAGATTGGAGGATGCAGGTTATGCTGTTGGTGCAAGGGTACTGGAACTTCTCTGTCATCGAGAAAAGGTACTCATATCTGGTGGTAGTTACTCTAGCAAATTTTAAGAACTTTAGCAATAACAAAATTTAAGACTGCAAACTTTGGGACTTGCATCTTCATATTGTTTTATCTTTTGGTTGAATGTCTTGTTTGGATTCAGAAAGTAGAACATAACTTGGATTTTTTTTTAAGCATATTTATTTTTCCGCTTAATGGAGATCATCAAAACTTATGCTGCTTGTTTCTTTTTGACCCGAAACTGCACTTTGGTTTTGATGGAGCTGCCCTACAGAAAATTCATTTAAAGTTAGAAAAAGTTGACTAGTTATGCACTTTGTTTTTCGCTTTAGAAATTGGAATTTCTCTATTCTTGTGGCGAAGAGTGAGAGTCAAAATCTATTGGTTTGCCAATTTGGACATGTTCTTACTCACATTTTCTTGGACAGGCTGGCTTGCCTATGCTTTATTTATATGTTATGTTTTAAAACAGGTAACCTGTTTCTAACTTATTCTCCTCTTGTAGGGCAACAGAAGAGAGACCCGATTATTGGGTATTTTGTCTTTTGTACACAGCACAGTGTGGAAGGTTTTGTTTGGAAAGGTAGTAAATCTTCTTTCTACTACTACTCTTACTAATGTTGCTGTTAGTTCTACTTTGTTAACATCCATAGAGATTTTCTTGTTCCCTTCCACATTTATTTTGTTGTTGAGAAGTGATGATGTTACTGAAACGAAACGCTGATAATGGGGCACACCCTTAACCTGAAAAGATCACCGAGAAATGAATAATTTTTTAAATTGAATCAATCGTTTTGGTTTGTATGATTTGAAATGGAACACCAACAAGTCAGCAAAGCCCCAACATAAAAAGGTTTGGTAGTTGGATGCGTCTTCTTTGAACTCAAAAACGATTTCACTTGAATTCTTCCCGTGAGTGAATCCTATCTAATAGACTCTTCCGAAATTGCGTATAGAAAGAAAAAGAGATTTGTCTTACCGAGAAAGTGAGTAAAGTTGCATAAGTCGGAAGCAATCATTATGGTTTGGTTGATTGTTAGTTGCAACAGATTAATTTTGTACGGATTGCACAAGCTAGGTCATAAAATAATCAAAGTTGATGTGGGTGCAAAATATGACTTGACCCTGGCATATTCTTCTGGTGTCTATATTCGCAATTATGGCTACAGTTACTGGAAGTCTGAACTTTATGGACCTCATGCTCTTTGTTCGTAGTTGCAGTTTTAGTTACGCTTGAACTTTTTGCTCTTTTGAGATTTGACATTAAAATACGGACATAAAGCAACATATCGGTTATGTAATTTTCATTAATGATGTGAACGTGAATGCTGCATTATAGAAATGATACATTTGACCCTTTCAAAGATTGGGATCATCCTATTTACATGACATTGCTGAAAACCAAGAAAGTCCATTTTAAGTACATTGTAGTTTTCGTTTATGGGCACAATTGTTGATGCAAATGCTACTTAAAGAAACTCAATATGTTTATCTTCATGAGAGATGATTTTGGAAACATTGTCATCATTTGCTTGATTTGAGAATTTTTGTCTGTGTGATTTAGCTTCCTTGATTTTTCCTTCTCGTGTACACACGGTACCAGTGGCACTTTGTACGTGATACCATCTCCCATGTTTAGCCTACATTTTCCTTGTGAATGATCCTTTCTCGGTCATGTTTAGCATATTCTATGGCCACGGTTCATCTTTTTTTAAAATCTCTACAGGTTCAGGCAGTAGTTATAGTTTCTTTGTACCTCTTTCAACTGGAGCTTTAGAGCTAAAGTTTTTTTCGTCTGGGCAATTGGTGTACTTTCTTTTACCTCTTCCTGCAGAAGCTTTTAGGTTTTACTTTCAGTGGATAATGTCCTGACTGTTTTCGGCCACGTCTTCTAATACCGTTGAAAGATTTTTTTATCATGAATTTTCTTGAGTATATTAAGTTTTATCTACATATTAACCCTGCCATTAGGTGCTTGGGAGAGCCCAACATGCTGCCAAGGTGAGCGATTTGGGCTAACACGAGGACCTCGCTAACATCAGCCTTTCTGATCTTCTCAGTTTAATTTGTTACACATTCATTTTTCTTAATGATTTTCAACAAAATCACAATTGCTTATCAATTAAAGTATCACCTGTACACAAAGGTCATTTATCATATATTAAGAGATTATACACCCCACCCAAATCAACACCAAAACAATGAATTATTCTGTGGAATGCATAAAGATCTGGATTTTTGGAAAATATGCTATTTTGACCCAAAATAATTAGCACCTTAGACGAGCGCAAGTCTTGTCGTTTAGCTTTAGGAGTGCCGAGCGCGTCTTCGACAACCACAGAAGTCACGATCTCACTCTTGTTGAAGAATTCTGTAAATTCTAGTGTACTTTTAGCTTCTTCCTCTTTTCCTTTCCACAAAAACTATCAGCAGAAAGCTTTATAAAGTAAAATCAAAAGCGACCATTTACTGATGGACGCATGAAATTCTCCAGGTTGCTGACTCACTTGAGAAGGGAACTGAACACGAAGATGAATACATGATTAGTGAGAAGGAACTCCTTGTTAATAGGTGATTTTTTCTAAAATTTCAATCTTTTATTACAGTGGCACATAGCTGTTCAGTTAATGATTATCTGATGTTTCATACGTATGTTATAGATTCATTTCAATACCGAAGGATATGGGAACATTCAATTGTGGCGCCTTTGTTGCTGGAATAGTGAGGGTGTGTACTATACCGTTCTCTTTCCATTCTATCTTTTGCATTTGAAAATTTTAAGTCATTAGTAGGCTTACATGTTTTTTTATCCCTTGAAGGGTGTTTTGGATGGTGCAGGTTTTCCTGCAGTAGTTACAGCTCACTTTGTACCCGTGGAGGGTCAGCAACGACCTCGGACGACGATTTTAATTAAATTTGCTGAAGAGGTTAGTACTATAATCTTCCCTTCATCAATTCCTTCCCTGCCTCAGTTTTGCCAATGGTCCTTCCAGTTAGTTGGATGGCAGTGTTATTTTCCCAAATTTGCACGAGTCCAGTGTTTTGTCACAATCGTAATCTGCAATTATTTTATTGGATAGTGTGACCTTAGTTGGATTGAAAGCCTTAATCCTTCCCAAGGGGTGTAAAAACTAACCAAATTGAACTTTGCTGAACCCTAACTAGCTAGTCGAGGGCCTGTTTTGTAGTGATTATGTTATCTTACTTATATAGACAGTTCTGTTCTCTCTTTATGTTTTTAGTTGTTCTTTCCCAGTATAAAAACTAAAAACACCGAGAAGTTAACTTTTACCCAAAAGAAACATGAACCAGATATTTGGCAAACATTGGTGGCTTTCCGTGCCAAGCACATAAAAGTGGAACAAGGTTTTTCTGTTTAAACTTGTATTTTTATGGCAATGAAGGAAAATCACTGACAAGTTAACTTTTACCAAATAATTTTACGTTGTCATTTTTTAAAATCAGTATATATAACCAGAATAAAGAAGTCATAAATGCTACCAAACAAGCCCTGACTAAACATGCTCCCAAATGAAGCATTAGTTTGGGTCTTTGGCAAAATCAATTGGGTTCGAGGCAAGCTCTTAAACAGGTAGCTGATTGGTCTCTCTGGAGCCTCCCTTTTTTTGTACATACCCTAAGTTCCACGGTCTAGCCTACTTTCGACCTATAGGTAGCTGTTCCCAAAGGGTTGGTGATGACCAAAAACTTTACTGTTTTTTGCGATGAAATATGCACACTTCGATGTTATAGAGCCTTACTTTACTGCCCCGTTGGGTGTTCTTGTGAAACTGATTTATCATAGAAATAGGTGGTTCTGAGATTTTATTAGCGTGCAATAGTCCGTCTTATATGTCTAAATGTTTATATTCCTAGAACTCTTTTGAGTGATGAGCCTGCATTTTACCCGTCTCAGGTGTTACGACGAGAAGCGAGGTTGGGTTGAACCTTTGTCGAACCGATTTTTTGGCGAGACTGATGAAATTATGTTGTTGGTGTTCACAAGCATTTTGTCGATGATTTCTAGTATCACGGGCGCACTGTTTGCGTTCTACTTCGACGTGTTATCCTTTCGTTATGGTGCTGTACCTGTACACACTTGATTTGTCTTTCATTTTGAATTAAAGGTTGATGCAAAAAGCCATATGGTTACTTCTCTTAATAAGTTAATCTGAAGAAGAGCTTTCATGCGTTCATGGATGTTAAAATCTCATCCCAACTCTTGGAACTTTATAGTTTAAATGAGCATGTTTTCACAAAACAAGTTGACTTTTACATGAAGTCTAGAATGGGGGGAAAACCGGTGGGCTCGAGATTTTGTGGGTAAATTTGGTAGAATCGAATCCGCGCCATCTATACCACATCCGGCACAAAAACAATGAATGTTCAGCAGGTTCGAGTATCATTTCTTGACCTTTTTCTGCCAGGCATTTGGATGGAGTCGCGCTCTAACGACCCCTAGAGGAAAATATTTTTGCGAACATTGTACAAATAAAATTGTAATAAGATAACTAGTCAACGGCATCGATAGACGTGCCCACATCCATAGACGAAGTCCCTTGCCCAATGTACCCATCCGGTGCTCGGTGAAATCGGATTGAACCTCAATACTAGCTATATAAACCGGACATTGCAAAAAAAGAAAAAAAATAAGTAATGTCTACAATCCCTTTAATTGTAACAAATATCCAAAAATTAATTTTTTCTTACTTTCAAGAAGAAATCACAAACCTTTAATAATTTCCACTTTTAATCTTATTTCCAACTGGTTACACAATAGCAAATAATTTCTACAGTTTACAAAGGGGAAAAAAAATTAAATACACAAGGAGAATTAATTTCCACAAATCTCCGGAATATTAACAAATCTTCAAAAACTTCAACTATTTAACCCAATTTTCCCCAAAATTTCAATAAACTTACAAATCTAAATATCCAACAAGTTCTACAAACTTAACAACAATTTCACAATATCCTAATAATTTCAACTAATTTCTGAAATAAGTTCAACACAACAATTGAAATGTTCCCAAACATCTGCAATTCTTTCTTTTCAAAACTAAACAACATAGGAGTGCAATAAACAATCTCTGCAAAATTGCATGGCTGTAAATTTGTAAAATGTTATAAATTTTTTTATAAATTTTGGGGGGGCAATAGTAGCATATGAGTACGATTATGGCTACATTAGAACACAGTCACACACTTGTCCAAGTATTATGAGAAAGGGAAAATCGTCCCATCGTTTTTCTAAAACAAACATGAAGTAAAACTGAAATATTAGAAGTGAGTTCTGTCCTTTGGTTCTGCTTCTCAAATCAGGTTTTTTGTAATTCTGGGTTAGGTGGGAAACAATATTGTGTAAATGGTGTATCAACAAAAATAATTACCAATTTGGTACACATGTTCGCTATTATTAATGACAAATATTTGATAATATTGTATATTGTTCGCCACTACTAATGACGAACAATATATATATTTTTACAGTTCGCCATTAGTAATGGTGAAAATATATATTTTTTTAGTGGCAAAAATTAATTTATGTATTATTGTGAAAATAATATATTTTTTTTAAGTTTGCCACTACTATTGGTGATTTTTTTTTTTACAGTTTGCCACCACTAATGACGAATTGTATATATATATATTTAGGAATGACGGTTGTGTATATATATATATATATATTTTTTTTTATTTGCTATTTTTGTTGATATGTGTATTTCTATAGTTACGTATATCCGTAATGTAAATGTTGATATGTGTTTTTCTTTTATTGATTGATTATATAGTTCAATTTTATTTTATTTTTTATATTTCGAATAGGAATAACTTGTATTGATTTTGTTATTAGGTTGAATGCTAAATATAAGAAGTGAGGAATACAGGAAGGAAAATGATTATCATAATATTATTTTTTTTTTGTTTATTTATCAATATTTCGCCATTAGCATCGGCGACATGTAAAAAAAAATAATAATAATTCGCCATTAGAAGTGGCAAACTGTGAAAAAACAATTCGCCATTAGCAGTGCCAAACTTAAAAAATAAAATAAAATAAATTATTATTTTTGCAACAACACATAATGGCAAACTGTAAAAAAACAAAAATTATTTTTCACTATTACTAGTGGTGAATTATTGAAAATATATTATTTTTCGCCATTACTAGTGACAAACTGTAAATATATATACATATATATATATATATATGTATGTATTATTCGCCATAAGTAGTAGCGAATAATATATAATATTTTTAAATGTTCACTATTAATAATGACGAATATAATGCAGTTCACTATATTTATAATTATTTTTGTTGATACACCATTTATGCAATATTGGGTCTCACCTAACCCAGAATTGCAAAAAACCCAATTTGCTTTATGATTCTAAAAAATAATAATAATAATAATAATAAAAAATTCCTTAGAAATTTGTTTAGCAATTTTCTTCCTCTAATTATTTAGAGTATTTAAAAAGTCATTTATTTGTAATCATAATTTCTGTAACTGCTATTTTTAAAAACTTTAGGTAAGGTTCTGCTTGTTTTGCCAGAAAATGAGAAAAAAAAAAATTTCTGGGAAAATCGTATTTGCTAAAGTTTGTTTAGATGGAAAATCAAATTTTTGGAAATTTATTTTTCAAACATAGAGCAAAATAAGGAAAAATAACTTGGCCCTATAAGGAAGAGAAATTATTTTCCAAAGCCCTGAATTTGTGGCTATAACAAGGGCGCACCCATTTCTCACTCCTAATGTTATCATTCTGTTTCTTTATCATTCCCAAAATGCATCCATCTCTCCTCTCATTAAATTATTTATAAAAATAATAATTTATATTGGTTACATAACTTAAATATTCATTTGTATTTTTAACTTTTATCAAATTAACTGTCGGATTATTTTAATATATAAAATACTATTTGATTTTTTCTTCTTTCTAATATTTTTTTTTTATAAATTACTTGAAATAATTTAAAATATACAATTGTTTTACACTTTAAATTGTAGTTTAAAATCTTTTGTAATTTTTTTCATTGAGTAAAAAAATAAATTTGAGGAAATAATTTAATTATTTAGATAAGATATGATAGAAAAAGATAGAGTTATGACATATGGCACTAATATTTTCCAAGAAAAATTCAATATCCTTCCAAATATGTAGAAAATGTCGGAAAATTAGTTTTTCTCTTGAAAATTCTGAAAACATATTTTCTCTAGAATTTTTTTCCCGACAAAACAAATAAAACTTAAGGGTTTGGAATGGGTTTTATAAGCCATACTTTTTTTTTTATTCAAAATTAAATGGAAAGAATAACTAGCAAAAATTTTAAATTGGATTTATAATTAATTATTTATATTCTAGAGATTAGATTTTTGTATTAGTTAAATCTGTTTGTTTTGCAGGAAAATAAGGAAAAAAAATATTTTCTTGGAAAATAAGATTTGCTAGAGTTTGTTTATATGGAAAATAAAATTTTAAAAAAATTATTTTCTACGCTCGAAAGGTAGAAATATTATTTTCCAAAGCACTTGCCTTCCTTGATTTGTGGCTACAAGCCCATTTCTTTCTCCTAATATTATTCTTCTGCTTCTTTATCTTTTACAAAATACATTCATCTCTCATTTCCATAAATTATTCATAAAAAAATAATTTTTATTTGTTAACTAACTCAAATATTCATTTGTATTTTTAATTTTTATCAAATTAACTGTCGGATTATTTTAATATATAAAATACTATTTGATTTTTTCTTCTTTCTATTTTTTTATTATAATTTACTTGTAATAATTTAAAATATACAATTATTTTACTCTTTAAATTGTTATTAAAAATCTTTTGTAATTTTTTTCATTGAGTAAAAAACGATTTGAGGAAATAAGCTAATTATATGGATAAGATATGATAGAAAAGGATAGTTATGAGATATGATATTAATATTTTTCGAGAAAAATTCAATATATTTTCATGCAGAAAATCTAGGAATATCCCTTTTTTTCTTGAAGATCTTTTCCTGGAAAAATATTTTCTCTAGAATTCTTTTAATGAGGGCACTTCTATTTCTCTCTCCTAATCTCATTCTTCTGCTTTTTTTTATATTTCACAAAATACATAATTTTTATTCGTTACCTAACTGAAATATTCATTTGTATTTTTAAATTTTATCAAATTAACTGTCGGTTTGTTTTAATATATAAAATACTATTTGATTTTTTCTTCTTTCTATTAATTTTTTTTTATAAATTACTTGTAATAATTTAAAATATACAATTGTTTTACTCTTTAAATTGTTATTAAAAATCTTTTGTAATTTTTTCACTGAGTAAAAAAATAAATTTGAGGAAATAAATTAATTATATGGATAAGATATGATAGAAAAGGATAGAGATATGGATAGGATACTAATATTTTACAAGAAAAATTCAATGCCCTTCCAAACATGTAGAAAATCTAGGAAAATAAGTTTTTTCCTTGAAAGTATTTTCATGGAAAAATATTTTCTCTAGTTTTCTTTTTCCGGCAAAACAAACAGAGTATAATACTCAAGTTAATAACTAATATACATTGAACCATCTAACACAAAACTCAATATTTAAATTCATTTATTAAAATTTATTTAAATGTGTAAGATATGATGTATCTAACAAAATCTACTATAAAAGTACAAACTCTCTCAATGTTTACTCATTTTTACAATCCAAAACTACCCCTTTAAATTTAATAAAATTACAATTAATTTTTATAGTGGCTCAAACTAAAGAAGGGTAAAACTGTATTTGCCAAAAAAAAAAAAATTAAATCAACACATATCTAATTAAAAAATAATTATGTAATCAAAAGTAATTAAAATTTTTAATTTTTATATTTAAGTTAACAGTAGCAATTTAAAGATAAGTAGTTAAAATTTTAATTCACGCAAATCTATATAGAATTAGCATATTCATAAATATGATTTATTGATGGTTTATTTACTCTTCAACTTATTTATCTCATGATTTACATTAAAAAATTTTCTTACATCGTTTAAAATGTGATGAAATATACATTATGATATGATTAAAAATAATCTCCACGTCCTTTATATTCTATTTTTTCTTTGAGTTGATTTCTTCCTATAAATAATAAAAATTATTTACCATTTACATAACAATATTAATTTTTGGAAAATTTGATGTCGCAATTTCCCCCCTGAAAAATGTTATTGTTATGTGTTATAATCACCATATACATTTAATATGAATGGGTAATTTAGAAAGTTTAAATTTTTGTTAAATTTATTTTTATAAAGATGACAATATTTTGGGACGCCTCAAAATAAAAATATGAATATTTTTTTTTGGAATTGAAGGGAGTAAATTTCTTTAGATTTTCAAAAGAAATAATTTGGCTTACACTAATCTAGAGAAGTTTTAGAAATTTGTTTCGTATTATAATTTGTGAGAAGTGAAAGTTAAATCATCCAATAAATTGTTGTACTGAAAGTCTCAACAAATAACAATTCCATTATTAATTAATTGTTTTGTTTTGCTTCGCAATTAACAATTTTGTTTTTTCGTAAGCTTAAGTAATTACCTATATTATCTTGAAGATAAATTAAGATATAAAAACTTAGAGTTAGAAACTATAAATATTATGTGTTACCTAATAACTAAGAAGCTAATGATATAGAAAGTAAAATAATTATGTGTTTATTCTGAAACAAATATATAGTAAAAAAAATGGTTAAATATAAACAAATCTCCTAAAATTATACTATTTTTTTTTGTTCTCTGGTATATAAATTATTATAAACAGTATAGTTATACATCATGTGCAAAGCACGTGCTTGTGTTTCTCGACTAGTATATATACAATTGTTTTACTCTTTAAATTGTAATTAAAAATCTTTTGTAATTTTTTTCATTGAGTAAAAAATAATTTGAGGAAATAAATTAATTATACAGATAAGATATATGATAGAAAAGGATAGAGTTCTGAGATATGATACTAATAATTTTCAAGAAAAATTCAATATACTTTCATGCAAAAAATATAGGAAAATCAGTTTTCTTCTTGAAGATCTTTTCCTAGAAAAATATTTTCCCTAGAATTCTTTTAACGAGGGCACTTCTATTTCTCTCTCCTAATCTTATTCTTTTGCTTTTTTTTATCTTTCACAAATTACATAAATTTTATTCGTTACCTAACTTAAATATTCATTTGTATTTTTAAATTTTATCAAATTAATTGTCGGATTATTTTAATATATAAAAGACTATTTGATTTTTTCTTCTTTCTAATATTTTTTTTTTTTTACAAATTGCTTGTAATAATTTAAAATATACAATTGTTTTACTCTTTAAATTCTAATTAAAAATCTTTTGTAATTTTTTCACTGAGTAAAAAAATAAATTTGAGGAAATAAATTAATTATATGGGTAAGATATGATAGAGAAGGATAGAGATATGGATAGGATACTAATATTTTACAAGAAAAATTCAATGTCCTTCCAAACATGTAGAAAATCTAGGAAAATAAGTTTTTTCCTTGAAAGTTTTTTCATGGAAAAATATTTTCTCTAGTTTTCTTTTTCCGGCAAAACAAATAGAGCATAATGCTCAAGTTAATGACTAATATACATTGAACTATCTAACACAAACTCAATATTCAAATTCATTTATTAAAATTTATTTAAATGTGTGCATGAATGAGATATGATGTATCTAACAAGCTGTACCGTAAAAGTACAAACTCCCTCAAAGTTTACTTCTTTTTACAATCCAAAATTACTTCTTTAAATTTAATAAAATTACAACTAATTTTTATAGTAGCTCAAACTAAAGGAAGGTAAAACTGTATTTGCCAAAAAAAAAAAAATAAATCAACACATCAAAATTAAAAGATAATTATCTAATCAAAAGTAATTAAAAATTTTAGTTTTTATATTTAAGTTAAGAGTAGCAATCTAAAGAAAAGTAGATAAAATTTTAATTCCTGCATATCTAGATAGAATTAGCATATTTATAAATATGATTCGTCCACGGTTTATTTACTCATTCAACTTATTTCCCTTATGTTTTGCTTTAAATTTTTTCTTGTATCGTTTAAAATGTGATGAAATATACATCATGATATGATTAAAAATACTCTCAACGTCCTTTATATTCTATTTTGTCTTTGAGTTGATTTCTTCTATAAATAATAAAAATTTGTTTACCGTTTATTTAACAATATTAATTTATAGAAAATGGGAGGTCGCAATTTTTGCCCCTAAGAAATGTTATTTTTATGTATTATAATCACCATATGTATTTAATATGAATGGGCAATTTAGAAAGTTTAAATTTTTGTTAAAACTTATTTTTAGAAAGATGACAATATTTTGGGACGCCTCAAAATAAAAATGTGAACATTTTTTTTTGGAACCGAGGGAGTAAATTTTTTTAGATTTTCAAAAGCATATAAATTTTTTGGCTTACGCTAATCTAGGGAATTTTTGAAATTTTTTTCGTATTATAAGTTGTGAGAAGTGAAAGTTAACTCATCCAATAAATTGTTATACTAAAGGTCTCAACAAATAGCAATTCTATTATATTAATGGTGATTGACAAAAAGTAATGGTAATTTGTGCTATCAATGAATTGAAGCTGTAACTTTGTAGATATGAGGAGGTAGTATCCAATAAGTATTTAAACTTTTAAATTAAATAATAAATAAGAAAAAGAAAAAACTTTTTATTGTCACACAAAACAGTGCAACTTGTCTTTAAAACAGAGTGCCAAATGACATTAAAACATAATGTCAAATGTCCTCACCATGCGTAGACCTGGCTTCTATATTATTAATATGATTTGATATTGCTCTAGCATGCTATGAGTTATGAATTTTCCTACTTATCTTCTTTTGGTATTTTTCTCTATAAGTTTGCATAGATTTCCTGCTCACTCCTTTTCCTTGTGATAAGTTTCTCATTTATTACACTTTCTGTTAGCTAATTCGCAAAGATAATTTAATCTAGGATATTTCGTATGCATGTCTTTCTAGAGCTCCGCAGTGTGGTTTTGCCATTTGGGAAGATAGTGAAAGATCAATGAAGTACTTGTAACTCTTACAAAATTTAGTCATAGTGCTTTTCAGTAGTAGAATTTTATTGTATCAGAAAAATGAACATTATGCGTAACATGTCTAAGTGATTCTAGCTTTTGCTATTCTTTTTGCGTAGTCTAGATTTATCATTCACGAAGCAATTGCAAGATATAGAGATCTTGAAATTCGGCATGCTTGGATATGAATCGTGTTTCTTCCTCTTTCACCAAATAGTCAAGCATTACTGAAACTGTAGCTTGTTATTTTGTTGCTTGTTTCTAGCTTGTGGTTAAATGTTGTTTGAT
>MKEJ01073682.1:0-10280 GCA_001753735.1 Embelia ribes | reverse complement strand
TGCACGTGACCATAACATTGTTTTTTCTTGCTACATTCAATTATGTTCGGATGTGTTATGCACGGATTTGGATGCAAATGTAAACCATATTCATGTGACTATTACCTACCAATCCTCAAATAAAAAAGATTCGACGGCTATTCTGTCTCCCATAATTACGTTATGAGCTACAGAACATAACGGGGGCGTGTCAGCTCACCAAGGGCTCGAACTAACCTAGAAATCCCTAATTTTCAAGTTAAACAAAACAGCTTCTTCATGAAAAAACTGAAAGGGTAATAATAAAAACTCCAGATGAAAAGGTACCAAACGTGGAAATTATTTTCCCCTTTGTTTTCTTTTTTAACGGGTGGAAAACATTTGATGTGAGAATGGGGATATCTAGAAAAGGTGTTGGTGAGGACTAAATGACAATGGGCAAGAAGACAGTATCATAATGAGATTTCAACATCATGACAGCTCAAAGGCTAAACCCAGACCCTTCTAAGTACGGAAGAGGGGCTCGGACTTCGGAATTTTCAAATTTTTTTTGGACTAAATGAAAGCGAAAGAAATAAGATTTTGTAATAAAAAATTATAAAAATGTTTTAATAAATATATTTAAAAGATCTTGTTTCTATAGTTTATATTTTACATATCATTAATATTAGATAATTGTAATGTTAAAGACCCACGACTACACGTGTAAATGTGCAAACTAATAATGTGTAGTGGATAAATCTAGTTTCAAGAATATTTTTTTTGTTTCCCAATGTATCTCAGTGTACTTTTGCGATTCATGACTAATATTTTGAGGTACGGTTGGACATTGTAGAGGAAATTGTTGGATTTTCATGAATGTTACTCTTAATCAAGGAACCTTAGAACTAATTTCAAGTAAAGTCCACTTAGATTTTTTGGGTATTTTCGGGTGTAACTCGAAGGGTTGCCCCATCCATTAGTACTCGAGATCTCAACTTACGCAACTTAACTCCTGTCACTCAGACCAACTCCGCTGGTGTTTCGAAAATATTTGCTACTACCAAATCTTGAAACAAAATCTAACCAAGCTAATACCTAGACATCAGTCATTGAAGCGAGGCATCAAACAGCGTTAACTTAAATCCCCCAAGAAGTAACGATCTATTAAGAACTTCGCCGCAACTATATATCACATGCCGAGTATCAAACATTAACATCGTTACATAACTTTTTCATCTTGATTTTACGATAGATCAACAATTGTTTTCAGTTAGTTTCATCTGTAAAAAAATGAGTGAAAATGAGTAGGGAAAAAAAGGACAATATCATTTTATTACTATAAATTGATAAAGTGTTGAACAAGTGTACATTCAAGTAAATGACAAATAATTTTTTAGATTGAGATTTTATATATAAATGTACGTAGGAAATTCCTGCATTCATTCATTTATCATAATCTCTCTTCTTTGTGCAAGAAGTCTCTATTCCAAGTGTCGGTTGATGAGTAGATATATATATGAATTTTTTTGTATAAAATCTCAATTATTTTGGAAAAATATTAAAACTTTAGGTTTAGGAAATACATATTCATAAAAGGAAGCCGTAAACTTTCAATTCAATAGACAATTTGATCCTGTGAAATTTTGAAAAATGAATTATTTTCATGGGAAAAAATGCATATCAACACAAAAATGCAAGGAAAACATCTATCAAAAATTAAAATAATAAAATATAAAAAAAGGAAAAAATCTGTAATTTTATGAAGCAGGGAGGGGAGAAACAAACCTAGCACTAGTGGGGTAAGTGCAAGTAGAACTTTGGCCTGCAAATCACAAGAAGAAAATAAATTAACACAAATTGGAAAGCTCAATTAGATATGATTTTTCTATCAGTAATATATACGTCATGTGCAAAAATACACTGAATTTAACCACTTGAGTATTTATACAGTATAGGCATGGGCATGTACAAAAATGATGCACAGAAAATTGTAGAAACATGTACATGTTTGTTATTAGGGAACAAAGTTACCACCAAGATTAAGAAATTGAGTCAAAGGTATTGATTCAAATATTATCTTTCAAAGTTGCTCATAGGCACAATAACAATACTCCATCGATAACCAAAAATAGAACAAGGGATGCTAATGCTCAAAGCGGGCTGTAGGATCCTTACCACCGTTGGATGGAGATCTTTCACTTCATCCAACGGTGGTAAATTGCAGCTCACTTTGAGTGGCAGAGCATCTGTGTCCACCAAAACCAGCTCGAAAACTAAACACAATCTAAAAAATATTTGAATCAATATCTCCGACTCAACTCGTTTGCCTTAAAATTAGTATAAAGCATGATTGAACCACGTAGGTACTTGTACGGCTTCGGCTTAAGATTTAATCAATGTTTTTATTTTTATGATTAATGGATAATTATAAGAGATTAGCTTTATACTAGAGAGGGTTGAAGTGGTGGTGGCAGTGCCAGAAAAGTCACAGCTCCCAGCAGCTTGTCCCTTGTTCTGAAAGTAGCTATTGACAGCATAGTTACAGTGGTCTTTGACAGTGTTGGGGTTATAACAAGCACCATTTTGTAGAATTGGGGAGCAGTTTGCTCCAGCTCCACAGGCATAGTCTATGTTCTTCTGAAGTGTTGACTCACTCACCCCATCTTTACATACACAATATGTACCACCTACAAAAACCCACCCCAAAATGTTGTTACAATATATTGATTGTTAATAATAAATGGGGGAATAAAAAAAATAGCAAATCAGCTCAGCCCAGTTCATTTTAACTTTACTGCTATGAGTTTGTTTGGTGGTAATCATTTGGCAAGTTTTTGTATAGAAAATTTGAAATTTTTCGATAAGAACCAATACGCGCCACGGGGGACCTTATATAGAACAAAATGACTCGCCACGCTCCCGGCAATCCAGGGTCTGCCATTGTTTGTAATCAATAAGCAAAAATAACTATCTTTTTACAAGCAAAAGAAAAAACAAGATAAACTTGTACTTTTTTAGGTTGAAACAGTTAAAATCTCAATTTAAAATACGAGCAGCCAAATGTTAATTAGCTTTCAAACAAAAAATTAAAAAAAAAAAAAAAAAACAGCTAGCTTAAGAGCTTCAACCGAATAAGCCTAACAGGTAAACAGGAAAATAAAGTAGCAGATAACTTTCAAAAAAATAAAAAATAATAATAATAAAGAAGTAGATGGCAAAGGAATGCTAAAGGGTACTTGAGAGAAAAGTTTGGTGAAAAACCATATCAAACTCATTTTTTTAAGGTTTCCCTTAAAGAATATTATATATACTATTAAAAAAGGTTCTTTCTTTATTTTATTTTTTTTAAAAAAAACACAAGGGTTATGTTGCAAAAATAGGCTATTAAGCACAATATTTTAAGGGCTTACTTGAGTGACCAGTGATGGCCAAGAAAAGCAGTAAAACCCCCAAAACAACAGCCATGTTTGTACAAGACTGAGGGGTTAGCTTGAAATCAAGATGGGGGAGAAATAGTGACAGAAAATAAAGTTTTTTTAAATTTTTTTTTTTTTTTTAGAGAGAGATATATTGGAAGAGTGAAATGGAAGTGTGGGTGAGTTTGGAGAAAAGGGGATGAGGAATAATAGAATTAGAGAGAGATGGGTGGAAATGGGAATGGCACTCAAAGGGTGATTCTCATATAAATCACTAAATTATTCGTCCAGCTGTGGTGATTTAGATTGTAATTGCTTCTTTAATCCCGCTATTTATAAGACAATTTTTTGGTCTTCTCAAAACTCAACTAAAAATTAATTGCATTTCACAATTTATCTATCAAAAAGTCTATAAGAAGATGTGTTTTTATATTTTCAGTACTTATTCAGTTTTGAAAAAAAAAAAATAAAAAATTCATGATTGTTTGGCTTTGTTTATCTCTTATGAGAACATTCCCACCTTTTTTTTCTATTTTATTTCTCAACATATTAAATATTATAAAAGAGAAGAGAAGAGAAAGAGAAAGGGAGAATTATTTATTGATGTTATATTACAGAATTACAATTGACTTTTTATATAAATAACCAAAACACATAAAGATAGAAATATAATCAAATCAAATCATAATCTAAATTAATTGCAACATTTCCCTTTTCTTATTCTTAAACCTAAAGTAACTAAATCATATATACTCACATAGTATATATTATCTTTAATACAACAAGACATGAAAAACTAAATATTTTCGTGAATTACGTAATATTTTAGAAAAAAAACAGATACAGTGCTTTCTCGATAATTTTTTAAAATATTCAAAATTATTATATATCATATATAATGTGCATATGTATTGTATACTTTTGATTTTATAATGTAATAAAAAATTAGTTTTTTATAGCAAATCATGATTAGTAAACTTAATCACTGAAATTTTGATATAGCAATATCACAACCTTTTAGAAAAGTTTTGTTTCATATGTCAGAATTTCTCTAAATGAGAGAATATAAATTACCCAAAATTAATTTTTTGGCTCAAAGTGTTTGGGAAAGTGTGAGCTTTTATTGAGACCTGAGCAAGGGCAAGGCTTTTGCCTCTGGACCATGCCTGGTTAACCAAACGGTCATAAACTCATGTCTATAGTTAAGACTTTATCCAACTAAGGTTAGAGGCTGCTAGCACATTAAATAATGGGATAAAATTAAATTAAAGAAAATAAAATTTATGAGATAATTTTAAAATTTTATATATTAGATTATGTTTATGTCGTCAAAATTATAGAGTTAGGAACCTCTTCCCCGCTCCCGTGCACTTTGGTTCGTAATACCAGCTTTTGGTGATGTAATCTGACTAGATACTATGGAAGATTACATGTGCATGGGGATGCTAATTACTAATGATTACACGCGATTAAACGTTAATATGATTTTGTGCTACCTTGATATAGTGTGTTTGGCATTATATTTTTCAAAAAGGATTGTATCAAACATTGCAAGTTAGTATATGAAGTAACATTTCTTAGGGTATTGTTTGTTTGCATCATTTGCATGGTGGGATTCAATACGAATATTCTACCTGATTTGTATGACTGTGTGTGTTCATCATTAGTGTTCGGACTATACGTCTGAACTGAAATACAAAACACTGTCATATCCATCATTTATAAAAGCAATAAAATGGGTGGTTTTGATATGCATCGAAGTAAAAAGTGAAAATGCGATAATAGCCTATTTTTCGAACCAAAATTATTTCAAATTGCTATTTTCCAATTCTAAATATCCTAGGCCCAACGAATTCTTTTTCGTATCTTATGCATAGTTCAGGTGGGACATTTGTCCTCTAGACCACAAATGTCCATACATTCCAAGTGAAATCTTTATATTCCATCACGCTATACAATCCGAGTCCATGCAAACTGATTGTGCACTTATTTAATAGTCATGCAACACCAGTTTTGCACCCCATGGGCGTGCAAATTTGTCATAGCTACAGAATAAGTTACGCTACCTTTATAATATTGTTATATGTAATTATTACTGTTCTATAGTTAGTGTTCACTTACTTGAAGATCGTAATTTGCATAGAGTAGTAAGATGTCAATTTTTAATACTTCTCTTATTGCCGGATCAGTGGAATGTTTAGATGTTTTGTATCAGTTACACAAATAAAAAGAATTATTTTTTACATTTTCCTCATTGTGAGTATACTTGTTGACGTGGTATCGGTGCCGAATACAGGAATTGAACCAAGAGAGGACAAAATTTTTATATAGCCGTAAAAAAATTCATCATTTAAAAAATCAAAATAATTTTTTATCAAATAAAAATATTTTTTTAACACATTTATGATTAATTATTTAATAATGATATATTGTGAAGTGAATAAGTTACAATAGAAAAGGGATTAGAGTAAAAAGAATTAGTCATGCTATTTCTTTTATTTAGAAGAATAAAATGTGTGAACATATAACTAGATTTGTTTATTATATCCAACCAAATTTTAGTATAAGAAAACCAATTAGCATGAGAAAAAAGGAAAAAACAAATTTAAAGGGAACCAACTAGTGGAAGATAAAAATGAGAAATAAGTTAAAAAAAATAAAAATAGTTGCTGCAGAGCTAATTCAAATCTATGATCTCAGTTTATAACTACTATAACTGTGAGACTAAATCCGCCATGGCACATCTAAAGAATGAACATATCTTGTTAATAAAAATATATAGAGCATATTTGATGAATTAACTTATAAATTATACATCCGATTTTTTTAAAATAATTCTCATCCAAAACAAAAGGGGTCAATTGCCCGTGCTTATATATAAATCCGTCCATGCGTGGCATAGCCAATTAAGTGAAATGTAGATTTGTCATTTCAACGTTGTATAATATGATTTTGAATTATACGACTAGACCGTACATAAACGTGAGAGTTGGATATTCGTTTGCTGTCACATTTTTACTTTACACATCATCTTAACATGTTATGAAAAACATATTTTTGTACCTTAAAATCGAGTGTAATGAACACATGGTCCACTTATACCTTGGACCACTCTTCATTATTTCAACTTTTTACCAACGCATTATTTTTTGTTTTTATGGTTACTGTCACATGATAAATGCATGCTATTCATTTTTGGCCTCAAAATTCAAAAAACCTATTCCACCATCCCCATTTTGAAAGCAAAATACTGAAACTCAAAATCGTATCTTATGGCATTGCCCTTATTTTTCTTCAATATGAGCTTATTGGCCCTAAGAATTACTTAAAAAAATATTCACATTTTAATAGCACTTCGTTTGTTGCTTTCCTCTAATAACTCATATCTAGCTAACTTAACTATCTTGGCGATTTGATAATTATGGAACATCAGGAACAAACTCTTATATTTTGTAATGAAGTATGAAACAGATTCTGCCTCCCCTGATTTTGTTAAACTAAATATTGATGGCTTGACGCCTAATTCTGCTAATATTGCGGGTGCATGTGGTATTTTACGCACTCATGAAGGGAACATAATTTTTGGGTACATGCACAACATTGGGAAATATTCTCCGGCTGAACTTCAATCTCTTAAATAGGAGCTATATTACTGTCTGCAATCCAACTATAAACATGTTCCAATCGATAATGATTCTACTACTCTTATCAAACTTTTTCGCTGGAACTCGGAATCACTTTTGTTGCAGGTGATGCTTAGCCAAATTAGAGGCCTGCTACAACTTTAATTTTGTGGTCCTAAATTATATATAGAGATAAACAAATGGGCCAACTGATATTTTGTCTAAAGATGTAATTTTAACTCACTTTCATGTTATATATATTAGAGTGCCTTTATTTTTGGAAGATGTACTATACTATCATAAATCCGGATTTAGAACTGTTAGAAAAGTCCCGGATATTTTGTACTCGACTCATGCACTACTGAAACAGTAATAACATGGCTCGTAATTTTGCCTTTAAAAAAATGAACACATTCCCACTGAAACATTTGTCTTTTTGGAAAATTCGCCTTTTGTGTTGCTAGAGTAACGGAAATTATATTTGAATATCTCAAAAATCAATTACTAGAGATCTGGTCAACATATTGATGTTTGTAAAAGAGGCAAGTATCATCTTAATGAAATCTATTTGTTCGATTTGAAGGTTACAAATCTCCAGTGAAAATTTGTTGGTTCCGTACTACAATAATTTTGTGTTTAATTAAAAATTAATAATAACGAAAATAAATTATACCGAAAAAATAGAACTTACTAGTCAAGTTTTTCAATCTTGGCAACGATCTGATTTGTATAGAATCTTGTAGTAGATCACAAACGCAACGAGTTTGGATGTAATTCAGGATGAGACCAGTGTACCACACTGTCCCCTTAAATCCTTATTCCCTGTCCTCTCTCTCGGCTTCAGACCGTCATGGATAGCGGATTCCCAAAGTACGACAACCTTCTCCCAAGTTTAGATGGAAGCGACACTCCGAACTTCAATTGATTCTTTTGTAACACGATACTCTCAACGACTCTTTAAAATGCTATGAAAAAATATGTGTTGAGTGCAAGTGTATTTTTTAAGTATTTTGGGTGTAAAATAATGCGTAAAACATGTTGGGGGACCCTAAATATTTATAGAAATCAAAAGGTCTACCAACGGTTGCAAATTTCAATCCAAATATTGCTACTCACAAATGGTTGCAACTTATGGGCCAATGAGTGCAAGTTTTGGACGGAAAAGACCCGCGGGTCAAACCTGGATCAAAACTAACCCATGCACAGGTCAAATATGACCCGGACCCACGGAACATCTTAGTTGGTCATTTTGCTTTAATTAAACCCAAATCGAAATTAAATAAATGATTATTTAATATTGGCTCAAACCAAATATGGGCCTAAACTCTTCCTTCACAAATTATTCTAGATCTCAATAAGCCCAACTTCTTACCAAATATTTGGCTTATATAACACTCAATTTTTCAAAACCAAGTCGATGCGAGATAATTCTCTTAAAAACCTATCTCTACCTCTTTCCCCTATTTGACCATTCTAATGGGCACCATTTTAAAGCATTACACTATTCACACATGATAACCATTCGGGTATATTAATGGCTCATTGGAAAGACATTGGAAGGGACTTTCCAAAGAACCCAGAATCATCAAATTGCAATGAGTAGACCCCACTCATTTCGTTTTATGGCTCAAAATTAGAAAAAAAAAAATAAGCCCAACGGTTATGAAATTTCTAAAAATTCCAACAAATGACTCCTAGCATGACGGAAAACCTAAGAAAACTCGAATCGCACTATTCAACCTTCGGAATTCATTTTATAATCAAATTCCAATGAGTAGACCCCACTCGTTTCATTTTATGGCTCAAAATTGGAAAAAAAATTGAGTCAAATAGTTACGAAATTTCTAAATATTCCAACAAATGACTCCTAAGCATGACGAAAATCCTAGGAAAACTCGAATCCCACTATTCTATCTTCGGAATTCATTTTATAATTAAATTAATTAAGTTAAAACTACTCCTACTTGCTCTATTATTTTCGTACATACCCCATATAGAAATTGACATGTAGGAAAGATAAAATCAATATTAACATTTAAAAATTATAATTAATAGTTTTTTTTTTAATTTGTCAAATTTTGACTGAATATATGTAGAAAAATCCTTTGTCCGTATAAAATATGCATCATTAAAATATTATGTCTAAATTGGAAAAAGGTTACTATCTAAAACAAGATTTCGTTTATATAGCTATCATATAATGGCAGTACTTATCCTTTTCTCAAACGTACCCAGAATTACTTTAATAGTTTTTAGTATTTATATATTGGCATGTTGGAAGTTGTATAATTCTTTTAAAATATATATATATATGGACAATCTCTTTAGATCTCTCTCTCTATATATATATTTGCTTTAATATAATATGGATCACCAAGAAGACCGCTTTATGTATACCATACACAACAATATTTTGTATTAAATATAATTAGTACAATATGTAAAGTTATCTAAGGGTGTAGTTATAGTTACATGCAAAGTAGTAACTTTTACGAGAGATGTAGAGATAAGAGTATGATGATATGAAATGTTGTATGTCCTAAAATATCGTTATGCTATACAGTAAGGTGCATTATAGAAATTAAATTAGATTCAATATGTACGTAAATACTTAATTAGGATTTATGCGAGGATTCAGTTCTGACGCTTGTAATCTAGAAATCACTTATTTTCTAGAGGATAACCACTAAATGTAGTGGTTTAGTTAAGAATTTAATTATTTTGAGGGCAATTCAGTTAAGAATGTAGTTATTTTGAGGGTCATAATGTAAAATATTTACATAATTGCTTATTATATTTACCTTCATACACAATTATTAGTTTTCCATTTTATATTAATAACGAATGTTAGTATATAATTACTCATAACTAGGCCACGTTGGACAACTAGGGAAAACGGTCAATTTTTTAACGTGGTGTACAACCAAACTCATAGTAAGTAAAGTCTGAAGCTAATCAAAACATACATATATATATATATTCGCATGATACATTCTTATTTCATAGTTACTTTTGGCATAATAATATATACCCCTTTTGGAAAATATAGTAGCACGCTATTGTTCATAGAAAAATGTATTGATATAGTGCACTAAATGCGAATTTATAATGTACATAAGACATATAGTTTCTGTCACGCCCCGGAATCCCTAACGACTCGAAGCAAACCCCAAACCGGATAAAGACCCCGACGAGTGAGTGTTTTCCCTTTATAAAGAAAAGGAAAGGAAAAAAAATATAGGTTTTATAATCGTTTTACGAAAAATCGACAATGAGAAAA
>MKEJ01073679.1:0-15843 GCA_001753735.1 Embelia ribes | reverse complement strand
TTTCTTTTTTTTTTTCTTTTATTAAAAGTTGCGAAAAAATAAAAAAGCATAGTTGCACTTATATGGTTTTGTTTGTTTGTTTGTTTGTTAGTTTGGTCGTTTCATATAGCCCAAGAGTCAAATTTCATTAAACAACATGAAGAAATAGTTTTTTATTTTTTCCTCGTCTTTTGTTGGTGGGAACTTATGCAACATTCACCCATTTGTTTTGATTTATTAGCCATTTTTCCATCTTTAGTCTGCATAATGTCATGTATATAAATCCTTGAAAAAAACTTCTCCCAAATTACCTTTAGTCTCAAAAACTAAACCTCCAATGGGTACTTTTGTAGGGCACCTAATCCCGGGTTTAGCCCTTATTTTTCTAGGCCTATGGCACACGTTTAACACGATTAAAAACTACCATCTCCGAGGCCCTGAAAAGTTCGTTTCCTATTTCTGGTACCCATTCAAAAGCCCCGTGTTCGTGTTAAAACACTCGGAGCTCCTCCTGATTTTCTTTTTCTCCAATTTTGCCATTTTCGTGCAAATTTTCGACTACCCTTTTCTCCGTTTTTCCTTCAAGCTTCATAATCTTGAGCATGCCACAATGTTCCTTCATCTAGCCATATATTCGGGTTTTACCCTTTTCATCAAATTATCTTGCGTACATGAAAACCTATCCGGGGTATCTAAAATCCTCGCTGTATCCGTTTTCTCTCAAGAGCTCTTTTTGCTCCATTACCACTCAACTGATCACGTCGGATTAGAAGGTCATTACCATTTCCTTCTGCAGCTCGTAGTCTCACTCTCCCTCGTAGCCTCAATCTTGGTTGCTAGCTTCCCCTCTAGTTTCCCCTCGGCTCTCATGCTCTCGATTTCCGTTGTTTTCCAAGGATGTTGGTTAATAAACATGGGATTCATATTGTGGGTCCCCAAGTTTCTCCCGAATGGATGCTTTTCTGGGTCCGATATGATCGGGACGGTGATGTGTCACGGACACAAGGTGGAGATGAGGGCAAAGGCATTGGCGAATATGCAGTTTAGTTGGATTTTCGGGGGGATAATGATTTTTACTTGTTTTATTTGCTTGGTTTTTGCAAAAAGTTGTGATAGGCCTTGGGGGCAATCAAGTGAGTATGAGCAACTTGAGAGCAAAGGTGGAGATGTTTCCGTTGCGATTACTGGGTTCAAGCAAGTTGATCCCTAAAATTTAGAGGATCAGTTATATGTATAAAGTATAAACGTATGCACTAATTTAGTAATATGTGTTTCAAATTTCTTTTCTTTTCTTCGTCGAATAAGATTTTCTTTCTTAGAAAGGAAAGTCAGTGCATTAACCTGCCGCATTCCTAACTAAGAAAAGTTTGATAAACCATATGAGACATATATTGGCTTGCTGAGAAACAGTTTTTGGGATACGAGCCTCGAAAATCTTACCATCATTACGTTATGTGGAGTTACCTAGGCGTATCCCATGCATATTCTATCATTTCGACAAGTTTCTGGGCATTTCATAAAGTTTTCCCTAAAAATTCCCCGAAATATCATAGTCATACCCCGAAACGCTTCCCTTGCTAAACTGTGTTTATCAACAAATCTATAATGTTGAAATATTACCATAAAACGCTCCACTCTTCGTTAACAAAGACAAGCGCTACGGTAGATAACGAGGAGGACTTAACAGATGCAATGAGAAAGCAATCTAAACATTACGAGCAACGAATAAGTGACATACCATATCTAAGGTATATTGATCTTTCTCGTGCGATATATAATAAATAATTATTACAAAATAGGAAAAAAAAATTATTAATCTTTTTCCAAACCATTTTAATGGAAAAAATCTTCTAGGAAATACTTTTTGTTCCGACCAACTCAAAAGTATTCCCACCAGTCATTTTATATACATTATATTGCTTTTTATAATTACGTAATGTTAAAGGGGCTTTCTCATTTGAGAAATTTTTCAATAGAAATTCTTTTTAATTAAATTGGTTTTTTTTTATTTTTATTATTTAAGCTATCAATTTCTAGATCAACAGATGTTACCCTTCAGATCTCTTGCTATTCTGCATCTCTTGTAATTTGTTTATCATTTTCATTTCTTGTTATAAATTTGTGATATATTGTAATTCTGTGGTGAATGATTTAATTTTATTTGTTTTGGATGATTATTAGTCATTAAAATAATGGATTTGTCTAGTTTACAGATCAATTTGGAAAGGATTTCGATTGTGTTCGAGAAATGGTAATTTCATCTAGAAAAATTTTTAAATGAAATTTTTGACGGCAAAATGATGTAATAGTTCAATTGTTTGAGTATTGATATACAAATTCCTGTAGAAATATAGCATTGGAAATGTATTATTTTTGGATAAAGGTGACAAATGTGATATGACTGACCACAATGTTCATTTTTCTTGAAAGTTGATACAGAAAACTCAATTATTTCGTTCGTCTACAAATAATATTATATATTTCTAATTTCTTACCTCCGTAACTTTTCTTATTTTAGAAAATTTAATCATCTCATATGCATATAAATTATCATGCTCATGGTTTAGGCAAAAGTTATTTAGTGCAGTGTATGTTTGGTAAATTTTTAAATCAAAATTTGAAAACTCTATTTTTTTTTTATATCTTGCTTAAAACTGTGTGTCACTTAAATGGAAACTATTATTTGTTGACGAAGTGGATACTAAATAACTAGCATTGATTTAATATATTACCATGTGTGCTATTTTTGGGTTATAAAGCCAAGAAACATTTTTCTTAACAAAGTTAATTATTTTAAATGCAAAAACATAGGAATATATAGTATATTGTAACCATCTGGAAATTTAATTTCACTGGATTTATCCTCACTGTTTTTAGGTGTTTGTTTCTGCATATCTCTCTTGGTCCTGTGACCTTCTAATGTTGGCCACAGTTCGGGTCGAGGTCAATAGGTCCAAGGTCAATTACCTTCAATCCTCGTCTATCAACCAGCTCCGCAAGTTGCTCATGGCCAAGTCACCCGAGACGGTGAACAAAATTGAGTTCAAGAACCAGTTTGTGATGGGCCATAAATGTTGCCCTTTAATTTCACACCTATATCATGGTTTCACGTGGAAAAGAGTGGCATGAATCATGTGTGTTTGCAAGTATAAATATGGGTATGTGAGTGACACCAAATAACACAACAGAAAAGAAAAAAAAGAGGAAGGAAATAGAGAGATAATAAGTGGTGTCAAATACAAAAATTTGTAATATTTTTGTATACGGTTTGTAAATTTTGCTCATTAATAAATTTTTGCACCATCAACAGTTTGAGCATGGTGATCCTATTTCAGAGGTGGTGTTAGAAATTTAGAATAGAAATTAGCTTAATTTGATTTGACTTGCATTCTAGAATAATAAAACAAAACCTAGTAACTAAAAAAAAAAAAAACTTTTCAAATTATTTGCTTTCCGTGTTATTAGATACATATTTTATTATAATAGAAAATAAATTTAACTAATTTCATATTTACTGTAACCAGAAGAAGTTGGAGGCCTTTAGATCAATTGCCAGACTTAGGCTCCTATTCCAGCTTAGCTCAGTTTTTGAAAGCTAAAGAGGAGTTGTTTTTGGATTCTTATATATCTTCCGACGAAGCTCGGGGCCCCTAAACATGAAGTCAATAAAATGAAGCACGACGAGTTATCAAATTGGTTTTCCCGAGTTGACAGAACGAAAAATGATAGCCCAGTAGACGTATCAGAAACTGACTGGCAAGAAAACGGTCCAATTTTGCGACCTCGTGCACCTCTTAGAAGTGTTTGTAACTAAGCCAGAGTACAGAAAGACCGAATTGCCACCCACTGGGGAACCATGCGGACGAAAATGATGAAGGCTTGTTTTCGCAACATGTTAATTTGTGTTAGAAATGCGACTATGTATATGTATCTTTTATGTAATCGCTTAAAATCATGTTAGATAAGATTTTTCGCCACCGAAATGTAAAAAAAATGCCAGCTATGAAACGTTAAATTTGTCGCCATCGTGATTTAGTGTTGATCATGTCAAGATTTTATTTTTTATGCTAAAACTTTTTTAGATTAATGTCGAAGTATGTTGCTTGATTGAAGCGTTCGTTTGCTTGCAATTTTTTTTTTTAAAAAAAATAGTAACGTTTCTCATACTAGGGAAAAAATGTGATGTATCCAACAAATTTGAACTCCAATTATAAAAACGAAAATTGGATTGAACCATTACACTAGTAAAAAAAAATTAAAAAAATTATCTTGTACCTGTAATTTATCCTATAACTGATAGTTGAAGGTCAGAGATGAAACTATTTAACAAGAAGAACATATATGGATTTTAATGCTATAACTTGAAGAACATGGACTAAAATGAGATTGAAGAAAAAGTAAGAGGTCGAAAATTGTAATTAACGTTTTGAGAATAGGGGCATTATAGTAAATGCACTGGTGGGGGACAAGATCCAATTGCTCTGCCTTTATAACCGTTTTTCTTACTACATTTTATTTATTTTCCTCTTTTTACAAGCCTTTTAAAACAAGTATTTTATTTCTAATCCTTAAACACAACGAAAAGGTGAAATCAGTATTTTTGCGCATATATATATATATTTATATATATCTCAAATCAAATAAAACTTGTATCCATTCTTTCCTAATCTCAAAAATTTGTCGCTCTCAATTGGAATTTATCTAGTAGGTAATTTTTAAAATTAGGTATTTTTTTATTGTCCTTTTTTTGAATAGAGTATATTTTCATTTACCCGATCATCTTATCGTTTGATTAATTGTTATGAGCATAATTAGGATTCAATAATTAGGCAAATGATGAAATGTGGGCTTTTAAATTCCCAATTGCTATACGTTCCATTTGGTAGTTTGATCGGCAATTTCTTAGCTTTCGGGACATTATTTTACGCCGTTAAAATTTTTATCGATAACTTTTTTTCCTTTTTTTTTATTTCGTTGGGGATATTAATAATCTTTTTTTTCATGATATTCTTATTCAGGAACCAGGTTATTAACCGAAGAGATCATTAATTAACCATGCCCACGCGATTAGTAATTGCGTTATTTGTTCTGATGATGGTTTGTGCCGATGGATTGGATACAAACCCCATATTCGATCCATGTTCCGATACAAAAATACAAAAAATGGACGGGTTTACGTTCGGCCTGGCATTTTCTTCAAAAGAATCGTTTTTCTCTAACGATATCCAGTTTTCGCCCTGTGACCCTCGGCTTTCGTTAGCGAGTGGTACAGCCCAACTTGCTATTTTTCGGCCTAAAGTGGACGAGATTTCTCTTCTAACCATCAATACCACATTTAATCAGGTATGTATTTTTTCTTTTTTTTCCAATCGTACCCGTAATTTTCACTTGTAGTTTTTTGGTTGCTATTGAGAAACTCTCAGATACATTCGATCTACGGATAACACCGATTAGAGCTTGATTGCTTTGCGAAAACCTGAAATAATTTCATGAAAGAATTGAAATTATCAAATATTCGCGGTGGATCAAATTGGTCGAAGAATATTTCCTAGATAATTGGAGAAAAAGTAAATTTACAGCAAAAGAAGTTTATTTTTTGCATACCTTAATAATTTTTTTTTTATTTATGTTTCTACTAAATTTATGGGGCCGTAAATTGTATCAGATTAAATGGTCTTAAGAAAGTATTTTCTAAAAACCATTCATTCATGAATCTACGAAATCCCGAATTTGTAGGTGAGAATAATTATTCAGATGAATATGCGACCGAAGCTTTCAACATTTAATTTTATTTTTTTCCCAACAAAAAAAACGAATGAACCATCAAGCAAGTTCTAATTATGACTCGAGTGTACTAAAACAGTGGCAATTCAATGAAAATGCACGTAAAATATGATCGATGAAGCCCTTTTTCGACATACTTTTTGTTACTGATTCGGATTTTACGAGCTAAAACACCCAAATGTACCAAACACTGAGCTATCATTACAATATCTTAATTTTGATTATTTTCGTATGTAGAGTACGGCTGGCGGCTACATGGTCGCATTTGCGGGAAGGAAACTAGCCGCAAGATCAATGCCTGTTTTCGTCGCCGACAATGCTCATATCATAACCAGTTTTACTTTGGTAAGATCAATCATTCGGTTAACCATTTTAACGTTGAAAAAAAAAATACAAAAGCTAAGATTAATATAATTATGTTTACATATTACGTTGCAACAGGTCCTCGAATTTCAAAAGGGTACTCTTCAAAATCTGTATTGGAAAAAGTTTGGGTGTTCTTCGTGCACGGGCAAATCAGTATGCCTAAATAAGCAAGATTGCGCGCTACCAGTTTCGCAGTGTAAAAGCAACGGTGGACCCGTGGAGTGCAATTTGGGCATACAGATAGCATTTTCGGGCACAGATAAGAGTGATAACGTGCTCAACTCGTGGTATGAGGTGGCGAATCTTCGACAGTACTCTCTCTTTGCATTGTACTCCAATTTCCGTGATAGCATCACTCGCCCGTTTGACAATTTACCGTAAGCTTGAATAATTATATCTCTCGGTACTAGGCTATTACGAACGGATACAGAGATATGTACAAGACGAACTGCTGTTGGATTTTTTGTTTTTCAAAAGAAATAATATAAATTCAGTGTGATGATAGATTTTCAACAGATTATTCATCAGAAGAAGGGAATTGATTCAAAATGAAACTCGGGCAGTCAAATCGAGCCAGCATAATCATTTTAGGCCTATTGCAAGGTCTAAAATTAAGCCCTAACAACTAGCTCGTGAGCTGCTCACTACTCTGATTTTCGTAAGAGGCGATGAATGAAAATATAGTACTCAAACTTATCCAACAAAAGCGCACACATATGTATATACATTGATACTGTCTCAAAACACTAGTGCTTTTACAAAAGGTTAATTCATGGTTGCATTTATACATACACCATCATTAGCTACTTCTCAGACAACAAAGGTCCTTCCCCTTTAACAACACACTAACCCCAGCAAAAATAGAAACAAAGGTGGTTAACAAGCAAACCTGCAGATTAATCGTCATTATCAGCATCTGCAGAATCGGGATCAGAATCAGAACCGAGATTGTCATCTGTGGCTTCTTCATTATAATCATCATCTGAATACTTTGCCATGTCATCTTTGAGCACGGGTTGAGGCTTTGGGACTTCTCCAGGGCTAGTATCAGAGTCAAGAGCCACGAGTTCAGCGTCTAGCTTTTCTAGGTTTGCATCAGGTCGACGTGTCATGATAAGATAATGGGCTACCGATTTGAACCCCAGTTTTTTAACCTGAAAAGTGAGCATATAGGAATAAGAAAATGGCGATGTTTTCACCATTTGTTTTAACCCGAAAAGTGAGCATATATCTTTTCTAGGTTTGCATTAATTCTCAAAAGAATATTTTTAGCACTAATCTGCTAAATAAGCTTCCCAGTGTTTCTCATTTCACAAGAAATAGGATTTGGTATTATATCAAACAAATAATTTCGAATAACAAAATCCAGTGTATGAAAATGTCTCAAAGCAACTGGTGGAGTGTCATAATTTGAAATTAATTTTAGTACGTGTTTTTACCTTGGTATAGAGCTGGCCAGTGGGCGCCCATCCTTTAACTCGTCGGCAACGACTGCAATTGCAAATTCCTCTACATACAGGGCAAATCCATTCAGGGTTTTGATTTGCTTCCAAAACATTCTCCCCATATCTGCAATAGCCAGTCAACTGTATAAATATACTATCATCACCACCGGTGGCTAACCCAGGATTCCCGGTTAGGGAGGCCAATGCCACTTAAGCTATATAAAGAGTTATATATATATGAAGAAATTTTTTTTTTTCAAGAGGGCTGCGTAAGGCAGAATCCAAAATTTAAAATTTTTCAGTGGGTATTTCAGAGAAATTTTGGAGGTTGACCTCCCTGCCCCCCTCCTTGATCCGCCTATGATCTTCAGTAGTTAGCAGATTATACAATTCATCTCTAACCATTGACAGATTGCCCAAATTGCATTGTTTATGTACAAGGATGGCTATCTTCAATAATTATATGTTCTTGAAATTGCAAGTTTGTTTCATGCAGTATATCACGTTTCAAAAAATCAAAATAACTAAAAAAAATCAAAATCGCAACAAGATCATTATTATCTTAGATACAGTACAAAGTTTCACAATAATTCTCCATTTCATGTTTCCATCAAAATACATAAATTTCCCATTTATATACACCTACATTGAAGGGAAAATGAAGTAATCACATACGAGAAAGGAAACCAAAATTTCCCGTGCTGTGGATACAACTTTACGTTGCAAACTAATTTTTACCTGAAGATTGGTATTTTTAGCCAATAAAAGAACATCTGTAAAATATCAAGGTTTGATGAAAGAGGAGGATAATTTGTTTCCTTCACATATTTTGATTTGAAATAGATATTCACTTTACCTTGTGTACAAACAATCTCCACAAAACTGCCCTTGCACCGACTTACATTTGATGCATCTGGTTCGGTGACCTAGTGTTTTCTGCCTGCAAAAAGTCAAAATTTGACTCATTGTACATCACTTTTACTAAGAAAAGAAACATGTTTCTAATTTTGCTCAACCAAGAAATAATTGAAGAATAACCCCCATAATGTGACATTATAGGGTTCATTTGGTTGCAACTTTTAAGCACAAAAACCAATTAATTTTTATCAAAGAGAAAAGTTGGATGCATCTAGCTTAAAACTTTCAACTTATTTAGGACAAAACAACAAATAAGGTCAGCTTAAAAGCTGAACGGCCAAACACCGTCCAACTTTTAAGCAAAAAAACTGATAAGCCGGAGCTTATAAGTTGCAATCAAACAAGCCCTATATAGAGAAAATATAGAAAAAGAGGAGAGCGAGAAAAACAACTGAAAGAGCTAAAACAAAAAACATGAGCATCTACTACTCAAATAACACACAGGAAACAAAAGCAAGTGGAGTAACTTTAACACCTAGTTTGATACATGAAGGAATAATTCGAGAAAAGTGACGGTTGCGCACGGGACCAATGCATTTCATTGAAATTTTGTGATGATATGAAAAATAAACATCATAAGAAATAGAACGTTCATTATCAACTTTAAAGTTTGGGCATGAGAACAAAGAGAAGTGCTCCTTACAGCTTAAAGATGTAAAATTTACGCTACAAGAAACATTCATCTAATACAAAAAGGGTTGGGGGGGACGGATCCGATGCATTTAATTTATTATATGTAGGAATACGTGAAATAGCAAAGAAGAAGGCTGGAAGAATTGGAAAAAGCAACTAGACAGAAACAAAGCCAAATGTTTGCTTGCGGGGCTAGCCACCCCCATGGTTATGAGAATTCCACAAAATCCCCTATATTCTAGAGTAAAAATAAATAAATAAATAAATTTATGTGGCTTTAGCCCCACCTTCCTGTCCCCGCTCTCTTCCCTAATAATTTTTCAGCCCCCATAAAGATTTCTACGGCGTCCAGCCACCCCTATTTTTCCAATCTTAGCTCTGCACAACTGGAGGAGCTAAAAGGTAAGCATGGAAACTTCAAAAGTCGTGTTATATATGAAAGAACTTCCCAGTAATATAAATGAACCAACATTTGCATGGCATCTGTTTATGATTATACCCTTGGAAAATGACAACTTCTACAAGTATACCACTTTGTCAAAAGATTAAGCTGATACTCTACTACATTTTTCAGTGTACAAGCTTATACCAACTTAATCTTCTTGCAGAGAATATCACTATTTTATTGATTCTTATACACATATATGAAAAAATAATAAGAATAATAATAAATCAGAATTTGACAAAGAAAAATCTGCATTATAAACCTTTGGCTTCAAGAATCTACGATAAAATCCCGATCACCACCATTTAAGCCTAGAAACAGGCAGTTGCAACACATTTTTCTATCTCTATGAACTATAAGCATCATAGAGAGACAAATCAATAGTTTTGATATTTCGAAATTAATAGAAGTTCCAGATAGATTAAAGTAAATTTCAATGTCATAATACAACATTAAACACTTTACATGCAATTTGTCTCATATATTGGAGTCAGTTTTATACATAACTTACAAACATTCACCATGTCGAGTAACATCCTAAATATATATAACTCTTAATTGCAAACTCTTTTACGCATACGCATACTGTAGTCTTATGTGATTTGAAACATGGCAAATTATGAAAACTACACTACAACAGAGATTTACTCGCCATCCAATTTGTACTGTCTCTTTACAAGCAATTAAATTGTTAACTTTTTGTTGCAATCAAGTCCTTTCCAAGCTTATTGACGAACCACTCAGTGAGACAACTCTTCAAAAATGCTTAAAATAATCTGAGAAGGGCTGGACTGTAACTGAAATCAAAAGTCAAGGACTGTATGCTAGAATAAAAAAGTGAGTAATAGAAATAGAACTTTTGTTGAAAGCTAAGTGAGACACGGCCCTCCAAGCAGGGGAGTGTCCGTGCTCATAGTCCATACTTATCTCTATTACAAGATTTCTCCAAGGCTTACTCGTTCATTATATGAAAAAAGGTTTAGTCCATTTACATGCCTAATCATGTATCAGAAATAGAAAAAAGAAACTGGCAATATTCTCCGAGTCGGGATCCCCAACCCCTCAATCATGCTCCTTCTATGATCGGTTAATATTTTTAGACCAAAATTTTATTGAAATTAACTTCCGACAATTGTAAATGACTCTTAATACTATTACACATCTATAAAATAGGAAATTTTATATTATGAAACAAAGTAACTTAAGTTTTCATTTTTATACGTAACGTAGCTAGTTCATTGAAAATGTGGAAAATTGTATAATTACAATATTAAATAATTATTTTTTCAATTTTGGAATATGTGTTGTGGTAGTAAGAATCATTTATACTTGTCGGAAGTTAATTTTATTAAGATTTTGGTCCAAAAATAGGGTAGAGGATCTTGACTCATATTCTCCAAAACAAACCATGAAAAAGTAACTTGAATAGTTTTCCATTGAGTTTGGCCATTTTCATTGTATTCACTTAGCTGAAAGTACTTGTAGATTTGACCTTTGAAGACTGAACACATGAGGGACCTAATTTGTGCCAAAAAATAAGAGAAGAAGCAGATGACCTGCATTGGTGACAAGACTTTCCATGGTAAGGATCATATATACGCTCCCCATCTTCACTGTAACCGTCAACGCACAAGGTCCAAGCTTCCTTAGAACCACGCAAACAGCCCTCATCTTCTTCTGTGTATATCTCAGGCCTCGAACCTTCTGGTATGTAGATCTCCACAACCTCCTTGCTCTTCTCCTTCTTTATAGGCTTTTCATGATAGCAAATTGGAGCCAAAGTCACTAGCCTAAAAACAAAACAAGCATGAAAATAAATTGTTCCGGTTTCAATATTAATACCCTTCTGCGCCACCGTTTCTCAGTGAGGTTTTGATCGAGCAAAAAACTTCTGTAGGACACAATATAAATAGTCAAGACCCCATAACTCAATTTCATGTTTGAAATTTTGTAAAAGCTGTTATAAGAAGTGTAGCACTAAAACACAAAATATTACCAGCAGAAAAAAAGTTGACAATATGTGGGAGAGATGAGCCAATGATATTTTTTTATTTTTGGTAAGTAATCATGTATATGAAAAGACGCCTTCTTAAGGTGGCGAACCCTGTACAAGGCCCTATGTAATGGCCATCAAAATAGAGTCTAAAGTCTAAACAATCCATAAAATGACTAATGAGCTATGCTACTACTGTACAAGAAAATACCAGTGTGAATATTGAGAACAGGCAGCGAAGGCGCACTAAAGATTGACAATGATATTTTCCCCAAGACAACCCTTATCCTTGGTTCCATGCTAGTTTTAAATGCTAATCCACTCATTTTTCAAGACTGAAATTAATTAAAATACCGCAGAATGTAAACTATTAATGTAACTAAAAACACAATATACCAACCCTTTTCCTTCTACTAACTCCTTTAATTTTCTCGACAATCAAAAACAAAAAACAGCTTCCACTCCCTTTTAACACCGTGTCATTGAAATGAAATTACAATTAATGAACAGGAAGACACCCATACGTTAGAAGGGTAAGCAAACGATATTTCCTCATAAAACCCCATCCTAATCAGTGTTCTACTTTGAAATGAAATACCAATTCTAACTCATGTCATTGCTTAGCACAAAAATGAATCATTAGTCCTTCCAAATAAGGAATACCAAATCTCAACACACTCGCACACATAGAAAGAACACTAAAAATTGCCCATCAACTCAACTGTAACTGTTTACAATTCTATTTCCTTTTGTTTCACTTTTATCACAATCTTAGCGAGAAACAGAAGATAGTGTTTTACTCTTTTAGCAATCCCACAGGTGTTTTTATTTTCAACCCCTAGATTTTAATTTTCATAGCTAAAAAGCCTCAAATTCTAGAATGGTGGCTATTATAATTGAATGGGGATGAAAAATAGTGCTCCGGTTCAAGAGGAGCACTGTAGAAAACCTTGGGATACACTCATGGGAGTGTTACCTTGATTAAGATTTTATCCGTAAAATTTAGGATAGGAAGTCCTATAGAGGCAACGGCACAAACCCCCAAGTTTAGTAACACCACAACTGTTTATCTTGTATTTTCTTTTCATTTCTCATTAAAAAAAAAAACACTCTAGCATTCACATCATAATTTCTCATTTAATTCCAATATCTCCACTTCTAGACACCATGTCTCTTACTAGAAATAAAATTTTAGAAAATGCCCACGTCAATATTTCTATAAAATTTGTTAAAAATTACAAGAATGATTATACATGTTACAATAATATAAAAAATTATGTATTTTTTAATGTTACCTAGGGTTTTATATTTTGGTATTTTTTTAAATTACAATAAAAAATCATGTACGTTACATTTCTCCTTTCAGATATCTATAGTAGTATTTATCCTAATATTTATAAAAACTGAGAAGAATCGCATTTAGAGAAACTTGAGAGAGTGCAAGCATTCACACCAGTCTCTCTCAATTAATTTCTGCATTTCACTTTCTAAAAATCCATTTCTTAAGTTCACATTTTAAAAATTGACACCACCAGTATTTCTAAAAATTTATTAAAAATTACTAGAATAATTATCTACATTGTAATAAACAATAACATAATATTTTCCTTAATCTTAAACAAGGTTTTAAAGATTTTGTCAGAAAGAAATATTTTTTTCATTGATAAATTGTGAATGGTAAATTTATCAATAAAAAAATGCACATAAAAGTAATTTTTTTTGTACCAAAATAAAACAAATTTACCAATACATTGAAAAAATATTTTTCCAAGGCTTATTATTTTTGTATATTAATATGTTTTATGTATAAAAATGATTTTTCAGAAAGTCTAGCGCGACACATTTCTATTTTGTATGGAAATATCTCTCTAGAAAGTGATAAATAAAATGAGAAATGATCCGTGTGATGCATTTACCTTGTATTTTTTCGTACATTTTTTTTCTAAGGAACCAACCTAAAAGCTAAGAGTTTTAATATATATATATATATATATATACCTAGAAGAGCGCCTAGGAGGATCTGAGGAGGGCAAATTGGTCTTTTTCAGAGATGGGTCTCTCTTGATTTTGTTGGGAGAGGGTTTTTTCTTGAGCTTGGTAGCTAAATCCATAATCCCCAATTTGTGCATCCTCTCCATGTTCTCTCTCATCCTCTTCTCTCTCATCTGCTCATACCCACCTCCTCCCTCCTCTTCCTCCTTAGGTTCCTCTCTCTGGGGGAGATCTCTCTTCCTCGCCATCCTCTCTCTCTCTCTCTCTCTCTCTCTCTCTCTGGAGCTGTGTGCAGAGAGATGGAAATGGCGGGACATTCAGCTTTCATTGAGTAAGTAGGCCGGATCGGGTCGGCATTATGGTCCATTTGCCCATTAAAGAAGGCTTCTTAGTTGGGCCGATTCCTTTGGGTGTGTCCGCTGAGTACATGAAAGGTTTTTAGTTTTAGATTTGTTTAGTTGTAATTTTTAAGAAAATAAATTAATCTATTTTTTACTAAAAAAATTTTATGTTTCTAGTTCATTTATGCTAAAATAACAAATTATATCGGTTTATAAGTTAAACAATCAAACTTTATCTAATTTTTAATTTTTAAGTAAACAAATTGAGAAACTAAGTGAAAAAAAAAAATAATTTTATGTGTAAGTGGCAAACCATCAAAGTTGTATGTATTCAACAAAAATTATATTTTTTTAAGGCAAAACTGCAAAAAATTCAGATAAAATTTGAGCAGCAAAATGTAGTCTAGTATGTACCGAAGAAGAAAATATTAAAAGCTCTAAACAAGCCCACTATTTCATCCAAATGTATTATTTGGCCCATGTAATGTTATATATAACGGAAATAGTCCACAATATAGAAATAAGTGGCATAATTGTTCCTTGCCATAAAAGCAAAGTCATTTGAAATAATGAAAATTATCTCTAGTGGCTAACATTGATTTCTTTATTTTGTAATCATTATGTTGTTATCGTCTTTTTCTTGTGGCACATTAGGTTCTCATAAGGGATAAAACAAAATATTTGTTTTAAAGTTTGAGGACGAAATCTATCACTTTTGCAATACATGGGAGCTATAATTATTGAAATTGAAACTAGGGGACTTTTCTTTTTAGTGATTTCATCTAACTGATTCTCAGAATTATGAACATTAGTAATTAATCCCTCAAATTTAGCTTTCTATGCATATGGTATTTAGCTATATAATACTTACTAGTACAATTTAAAATTTGTCACGTATGAGAAGAATAAGTGGTGCTATAAAAACAATTATTTATTTTCCATTTTGATGATTCTTAAACACTACTATGTAAGTAAAGGATTGGAACATGCACTCGCTCGCTCGGTGCAACTAGTTACTTCGTGAATACAACACTTGCACTACAAACTTGATCTATAGTGGATTCATTGAGGACATCAAGTTTATGATCACTAAGTGCAATACGACCTTAAATTTTACCTATCGGGAAGGAAACAAAAGTGTGGATGCTTTCGCTGAGATGAATTCGGGGCAATTAGAAGAATTTCAGCTGTGGGATGAACTCTCTAATAATATTGTAGATTTTGTTATGGAAGATATGTTGAGCCAAACTTTATTCCGGCCTAGTTTTTCTTATTTCTTCCTTTGTAAAAAAAAATAAAAAAAAATAATGCAACACTTGGATCTGAATGAGATAGATCTTTATTTCAATTTGAAATTGAAACTGATCATTTAAATTTTGAAAAGGGAACGCCTAAAATAAGTTTTTAATTCTATTCATTAATGGCGAATCGAGAATTTCCGAATAGGTAGATGAAGCCCTTTTGTTCTGTATAGACTTATCGTTTTCTTTTTCCTACCAGGGTTGCATAGTGTGCAACTGAAATTTTAAAATATACGCCATCAAATTTATAGTATTTTTAAAAAAAATTTAGAATCATATGTCTCTCGCGACTATAAAATATGCATAGTATTCTCTCTTTTTTTTTATCCGGCACTACTAACCGCTTTTTTTGGATCCAAATGTGAAATCCGAGGATAGCTAGTTGCCCGAGCAACTGGAGAAGTTCCTCCGAATTAAAAGAAAACGGTACACACTATGCCATGGATCAAGGGATCTCAGATTCCCCATCTATTTGAACCCCTTGAATACTTAGTAGGCCAATTTGATCACTTTCAATATTGACCCAAATGATTTTGTATTTTAAAAACATAACCATTGAGGGTGTATTTTGGTTGCAGCTTATATAAACTTCAATTTAATAATTTGTTTATCAAAAAACAGATAGAAGTTTGACTTATCAGTTTTT
>MKEJ01073678.1:0-11393 GCA_001753735.1 Embelia ribes | reverse complement strand
ACCCAACCAGTCTTGATGCCCCTCGGGATACTGTGTGTAATAAACTTGCTCTACTTGTTGTGCAAATATGAATGGGTCATACACCCGAAATCTTCGTTATTGTTTAACTTCAACAATCCCAAACCTATTGTCTACTTTGGTGCCCCCATTGCAAGTATTGTCGAACCATTCACACTTAAATAGGTGTTTAAATAACAAACCCAACAAAAGTACCAAAACATTTTCCATTGTTCCAAGGATTTGGGTGTTGAAAATCCCCATTCACCATTATCTCATAACTAATCACTAATGGGTACTCATGGAGGAATAATGCCTAGAAGTATACTTTCAAATTAAAGTAAAATATAATTGATTTTCATTGATTTTTTTTTTGTTAAATTAAAAATTCTTGCAATGATTAAAGAGTCAAATAATTTTGTTTTATTCCGGAAGAGACCGTCGATAATGGGTTGTTGTTTCATGGTAAAATTCAAAATTCGGACTAGAAGATTTGAGAACCTTCAAATTTTTAGATTTTTTCTTTCCGAGTATTGAATTGAATTTTGTTTCTCCATTTTTAGTTTGAATTAGATATTGTTGTATTTTTGGAATGATGAATTTTTTGGCAAATTTTCAATTTGATCAATATATCTATTTTATTTCAAGTATAATAAATTATGATGCATTTGGTTGGATGCAATTGGTTATATAGATGATGTGAGAATATAACTTGTTCCTAAATCATCTACTACTACTACTACTACTACTACTACTAATGATAATAATAATAATTAATGGAAATGTTCCAATGAATATATATTAATGATAATTGTCCTTAATTTTTTTGACAATCAACGTTTATTGTACGTCACCGTGTACCTCAAATTCAATGTTTACAAGCATCACTATAGCATAATTTGACTATTTATGAAATAACGTTTGCTATTCATTGCATACATCAAATTCGACATTTATAAAATGCCACTATAAACTAAAATTTTATTATATCCATGACATTTGTAAACGACATTGACATTTATTTTACCGATGTTTCAAAAAATCGCAATAAAAGGTTATATCAACGCGTGTAAAAGTTGCCTATATTTATTTTATTGACATTTCAAAAAGTCATAATAGTAATTCAATAAGATTTTGAGACTCATTGGCAAACACTTTAAACAACATTTATAAACATCACTACATGCTATCTATACCAACATTTCAAAATGTCGGATAAAAATGTCATTTTAAATGTGTTCCCAATGTTTTCTATAAATGTTGTTGCAACCCTAGCAACACTGGAATAAGTAAAGTTTAAGTGACGTTTGAAAAAAACATCATAGAAAGTTTATAGCGACATTTTTTTGAGTTCAAGTGACATTTTAAAAACGTTATTCAAAGCCTTTTTTGTTGTATATTCTATATAAAAGTTATCCTTTCTAACCATATTCCTCCAACTATATTCTCTCTAATGCGACACTTGTTATAACTTATCATAATAAAAATTATTAAAATTATATTTAAAAATCTGAACACTTTTAGGAGATATATATTTATATAAATGAATTCTTACTAATCTAAGATTTTCCATAAATTTTTAAATATTATCCTAATCAAAATTAATTTTTAAAAGTATTATCATAATAAGATTTTCATATACCTAAATTTAACCTACTAAACATTAATTTTTAAAATATTTTCATATGATAAATCCTATCGAATGCGATCTTTTATAAAATTATAAATAACAGAAAAAAAGAATAAATACAAGATGTAATATAAAAAAATATTAAAATTAAATTAATAAAAAATAATACATGTTGACCCTTAGGCAAACACAAAAGGGGGGTGAATTGTGCTAAAGTAAAATTTAAAAACTTTTTGATAAAATAGCCCTTTTAAAAATTTTATCGCAAGAATATTAATTAAACAAATAATTAATATGAAAAGAGTTAAAGAGATAGAGATTGCAAACAAAGTTTTATAGTGATTCGGTCAAAAATCCGTTTCCCTTACGTCCACTTTCCCAAGCGTTGTTTGAGATTCACTTTATCAATAAAGGTTTACACCAATTGCTAGCTTCACAAATGCCAGTGTCTTTCTACTTGAGACAACCCTTTAAGTTAGAAATAAAATACATCAAATGTCGTACAATTTTGAACTCTAAAACTAAAGTTAATAAAGTCTTTAAATATATAAAAATTCAATAATAAGGCTAGAAAAGTAGTAGGAGAGATAGATAGAGAGATTGTTGTTCAATAGAATGATTTAAACTCTTCAACAAGTCTCCTATTTATGGTGCTCGAGTTTGGTTCGAAATATGGAAGAAATAATCAAGATATGGTAATAAAATTAATAGTATCTATCCGTGTGCAGAAATACTGGCATCCATGTGCAGATAACAAGTCCGTGTATGGATATACTGCCGTTCATGTACGGACATACTGCCTTCCGTGCGCGGACACGCTATTGTCCGTGCGCGGACACACTGCCGTCCACATACGGTTAGCGCTTGTCAACTTTTCTGCTATTGTAATTTTTGGCTATTTTGACCCTTTTAGGCTTAGAATTTGGTCATTGTCAAAACATGAAAGTTGTAGATCTTTGAATTCACTTTTCAGAAATATAAAATAAACTTTTATTGGATCTACGAGCTACATGATATGCTCATTTTACGAAATAGTATCTGTTTTAAATGCTTGATTGTTTTGCTTCATTTTGACCATTTTCTACTTTGAAACGGATTTTTACCAAAACATAAAACTTGTAGATATTTGAATTATCTTTCTAGTTATATTTGTAAATATTCATTGGATGTATGAGTTAGGAAATATGATCATTTTACCGAACAACTTTCCTTAAAGTATATCGTTTAGGCCTCTACTACTTCGAGACATGTTTTTATTCAAGTTTCATTGTGTTTTATGCTTGTAATTGACTATGCACTTTCACACAAACTTGCTCAAATATTAATCTCTTAATGAACATAAATTAAACTTTGTTTTTGACTCATTTTTAATATCAAAATATATTTGATCAAAACTAGGGTCAACAATACACACAATTCGTGCATCACACGGATTTTACTCTAGCTAGTTATAAAGAAAAGCGTGCCTTAAAAGTTCATTTTTAGTTACTTTAGCCAACAAAAGTACAATTTTTTTTTAAGTATTCATACATCATATTGGTTAAAAACATTACTATTCATTTGCTAACTATACCAATTCACAGTATTGCTAAATCAATTTCTTTCTCCTCTCCCTCCATTCTCTCTCCTTTTCTAAGGTTTCTTCTCTTCTTTTTCCCCTTTTTTTTTCTTTCTTTCTTTTTTTTTTATTTGAAAATTTAAACTCATTCAAAATATATTTTTGCATATTATATACCGTGTTAAAAATTACGAAATATACTTTAGAAAGAGATTCATATTGACGTATATATTTAATGATTTTGTAGACCTAATTATAAACAAATACTTTTGATTCTCAATGTTAATTTTAGATATATATATATTAATAATAAAAATATTAATAAGTAAAAAAATCATAAAATGAATTAAGATTATAGCCATTAGGTTAAATAACCAATTTGATGCACGAAATGAGCTAACAGTGAATAGGTAAAATAGAAAAAGTAGTGTTTTAAAGCTAAATAGCCAATGTTTTTAATTAAACTGATGTTAATGCTCTTATATGCCAATAACCTTTTAGCCTAAACCTCTTTGGAGAAGGATTTTGCTGCGTAAAGAAGTTAAAGGCATCTTTATCATTTCCGAGTCGTGTCTTATCTGTGTGAAAATAATAGAAAAGAAACTCAAATCATAGCAAATTTCAGCAGTACAAGGTTCGTATTTTTCAAAACAAAGGCTTATCAACAAAACGGGATACAAATTCAACAAGTTTTGCATTAACTTTGGTAATTAATTTATGATTAGCTTTCATATCCACATTGTTATGAATGTGATTGTTTACAGGAAAACAACTTCACTTAACGGTGGATCGAATTTACATTTATTGTATAAAGCATTGAACTTACACTTGAGTACAACTTACAAGCTTTACAACATGAATCATGTTCCAATTCTTTTTAACAGATTCAAGGACATTATATGTATCCATTCCATATATAGAAATTAGTTTTTACCAAATAGAGTCCAAATTGAATGATTGCTCTTGAGGCTGTGGTTGCTGAGATTGTGGCTGCACAGAAATATCTAAAGCACTAGAAGTAGATCCGGCCAAATTCGAGCTAATTTCACTTCCAAATTGAGCCATACCTTGCGGCATAAACGAATGAGGACTATTTGCGATGAACTCACTTTGTTGGTAGTTCCTAAGTTGCAGTGCCCTTAGTAGCAACGAGTTCATCGAGAGATTGGGGTTTAGCAAGTTTGGGGGCCAAGAGACTAGAGGTGGTAGAGCACTTGTATTAGTCCAATTCATGTTTAGGTTCATGTTTGTGTTTATGCTTGTGTTGTTGCTATCGTTTTGTAGCAACATGTGGTTATTGAAATTGGGGAGCTCGATGTCTCCGAATTCGTTCATGCGTGTTTCCCGAGGAGAGTCGACCGATTGTTGTGGAGAAAATGTCTCTTGAGGCTTCTTCACTAACAAGGTCTTTTGGAAAACCCTGCAAACCACCCATTCCTCCTAAAAAAAAAAAGAGAGAGAAAAAAAGAGAGATGTGAGATACAAAAATTGTAATATTTTTGTATATGGTTTGTAAATTTTGCTTAGGAATAAATTTTTGCACCATCGACAATTACTTCGCTTCAATTTCATTTTCCCCTCATGTTTTAATTTTTTTAAATTAAAAATAGGTGGTTTATTCGCAGACATTGGATACACTTCCCTTTGATCTGATCTTCTCCAGCTGCCCTGTAGGATCCTACTAAGCATTGAGCCCTGGAGCATCCCTGCGCCCGCATTTCTACAACGAACATCTAGTTTTTAAATTTTTGAGTACCCAAAATCCAAATTCTAGCATTGCCATTACTTCTACCTACAGTTCCAAACACAAACTCAAGTCATTAAAAAGGTGCAGCCGAGAGATTGATCCGTGTTTTTTCACACAAATTAGACGTAAAATGTTACTACGTAAAGTGCATAACCCAAACAAGAAATGAAAATAAGTCTTTTACCTTTTTTCTTCTTCACACCCAATTTCCATCCTCGTCTTACACGAGCATTTCAGTAAATACAAGAATACAATAAAAAAGAGAGTGCCAATATGAACAATTAGCATGGTATTTCCAACTGTAATTGGATATAAAAAAATTGACAAAACATCTCCTAGAAGTTAGGATTCGTTACATTTATCGTTACATACAAAGAGTATCAGGTGATACAAGCTCACAAAATCTAGTGGGTACAAACATCATGGTGTCGGTTAACATCACCATCTTCGTATCAACGACGTGAGCAACTGCATCAAAAATGAGATCAGAGAGAAAACGGGTCAGGGCCTATAGCATAATTGCTTTAGCAGATTGCCTAATGCCAAGAGAGCAGTTTCATCAAAACCCTAATCCTAATAAGGACAAGGGGGTAGAATGGAATTGAATGTTTCATTTCCTCTTTTTTTTTTTTTTTTTCATTTCTGAAATTACAAAAAATTGAACACTTCTTTCAGTACAAAATCGCCGTTGTCGTCACATGTCACTGTAAGAAGTATTCCTAGCATGAGGTGAAGTTATGTTTCTCAAATTCAAATTCGCAAAAATAAGAGAAAATGTGGTTCACAAATGGAAGGCCAAGTGTTATAAGGAAAACCGTTAATATAATAGTAAAAATCCATTTGCTGGCAGCTAGAATCTTTCCATACCTCAAAGAGTTCAAATGGGCTGCCACGTCTATACATATCGTCCTTCTTGCTCTTATTATCATCAGGGAGAACGCGGTATAGTAGTGCTCTCCATCCAATTAGTAATACAGCTGTACTTCCCATGGTCACAAGGATAAAATTTGGTGGTGGCAGATGTCCTATTGTCACTGCTCTTATAGCCACTCCAACCTGTTAAAAAAAGCCCAGAAGAAAAGCATAGCTTAATGAAGTAATAAACTACTGTGAGATTTGCTTGAGATATAGACCATTTGTATAATTAGTGTAGGTCTGGTACGCATTCTCAAGAGCATGCAATGTGAGGGTTGTCCATTGAGTTGATTTTCTTAGGTCCATGCTCAATGCTAATTTCCAACCTCAAAATAACAAGAATGCATACGAGTGGAAAAAACTGAAGCAAACACTTTCCATGGCAAATCTACGAATCAAGGTAAAGAAGAACTTGGTCTAAACTTCCAGCTTAGGAGCAGAAATAAGATTCCCCTTCGAGCGTATGGTTGACGAACACATTTTAGCATGTTTCTTCACTGAAATTTTTAAAAATACTATTTCAGCTAACAAGGTAAAACCAAAAAACCAACTGAAGCAAATGTTTAAATGTATGTTTGGGTGGGATACATCCCATGAAATGAACAGTTTGATTCAATTACCGGTGGAAATGTAAGAATTTCTCAGCAACCCAATTGTGGGTATACAAGTTTTATAGAATGCAGAACCTAGTCCTGAATTACTTGGTTACCTTCAAGTTGAGAAAGTCAACTTAGAATGTGGAAAAGATATTCAAGGCACTGATTGGCAACTTATGCTCGCAAAAACATTTTCCAGTTCCATTAAACAATTACGCAAAAGAACTTGCCTATATGAAGCATTCATATGAATTATATTATCAAGAATTGAATAATGTAACTAATTTTGGCCACATATAGCTATTTTTTAAAATGTTAAAAAGTATACAGCAGACCAGAAAAACTTATAATTAAAACAAAGCCAAGAGTCATATCCAGACAAAAGATTTACCGGAGGAAAAAAGAAAAACAAACAATATACTTACTGGGATACCCAAAGCCCATGATTTGGCTGCTGCAATTACAGCATTAGAATACCCGTTCATTCCTCTTCCATCCTCCCCATAACCTCCAAGAAAGTAAGCACTCAAAAACCATCCTGAATAACCCCAAAATTTCCACTTATTGAGGCTCTTGCAATATAATGATCAATAATCAGATATAAATTTGCCTCATCTAGGGAAAGAAGAAAAGAGTAAAATATGAAGTACCAGCAATAAAAGGATCCGCTGTGCGCAATGTTTCTGTATCAAAAACAGAAAATCCATGGCTAAACCTTCCGATTGCTGAGAAGAGGAGTAATGCCAACACATCACCGCCAGCAAGTAGAGCTATACGACTGAAAAACAATGAACACAAACCATTCAAAACCTTACTTGAAACGAACCACAAAAAGATAAAGCAGGTAGAACGACTTTTCACACATTTTCACTCCCTAGACGACTTTCTTAAAGATAAAATATTTCTAGTTCACCTTCCTGATTTAATAATTTGAACAAGCCGCTTTGCACTGTCAACTCTGTTACAAAACTTACATTTGATTGACATTTGTGTCGTTAAATTCTTCCAACAACGGAGGGCACGCTCTCTTAAACACGAGCAACCCCTGGACATTTTGTACTACCTAAAGTCACTAAAATTAACAAAACAACAACACCGCAAGATCTAATCCTCGCATTTGAGTACAATGAGATACAAATGTGTAAATTTAAGATCTCTCTGGTTGATAAAGGCCAGATTTGTAAAAGAACAATGCCCTAGAGAGGGGGGGACCAGCACTGGAAATAACATTATTGTAATTCAAACACTAGACAGCAATGAGATGGCCTTTGCATAGGGCTCCACTCAATCAAACAACCCCGTCTCAATCCATTTTCGGCACATTATTCCAAACCCACACACAACTAGAACTTACACTTTTGGTTTCTCGACACCCTCAAATTCTTTCAACTGTGGAACATACCCCCATAAGAGTCCAAGACAGCCAAGCATAATCAACCCCCGACAAGTAATGATGCTAATAAATGAAAAAAAATATAACACTAAGAAAGTGCTAAGGTTTAAAATTTCTATTCGATTGGTATCTACAATTATTATCCCACTTGCGGTAATTTGAATAAGCCATATTTCTCACTATAAACTCATATCCTAGGTCATCAAATCCTTCATGGAGAGGGGACACTCCCACTCTTGCTCTCGTAGTTTTTTGGCCTACGACTATGATGCTCTCACGCTCAGGCTCCGCGACCTAGTGACGTAACTCAGCTCCGCAACCTAGTGAACTAACTCAGCTCCAATCGATGCACACCAGATGGCCCAACAATTAACAAATACAAATGCATTTCAAATCATCTAAACTACACCTAACAATTTCACTCAACAGCATGAAAATACATATGCATGTCAAATTATCTAAATTACACTCAGTAATTTCACCCAACAGCATGAAAAAACACATGCATATCAAAATTTCTAAATTACACTCAACAATTTCGCTAAACAGCAGAAAAAATATACATGAACACCAAACCATCTAAATTCGATATCACAGCAGCATTACAAGATACAACTAAAATTTTCCCATCTTGAGGTAATGAGATTTATACTTATAAGTATGGGCTTGTTGGGTTGTAGCTCTTAAGCTCAGTTTTTTTTTTTTTGAAAGTTTCAATTTTATTAATTCCAAAAAGAATTACAATAAAGTAAAAGTGATATCTGTTTAGTCTACACTACATCTCGCTCCAGAAAAAACTACAACGTGACTAATCTAGTATAAATTATATAATTCATGAATACACAAATATAGACGAAAGATACACAATAGAACACAAATTAACTTGATACAAAATAAATAGACAATTAAGATATTATATCAGGCTAGAAATACACAAAAAATATATAATAAGTCGAACCAATTAAGTTGCAACATAAATAGAACTTAAATACAAACTCTATTTCCGGATAAAAATCTTTGCATCAATCGCTAATGATCTTAAAATTCACAATATCATTAATAGTTTATCTTATCCAGCATCCACTACTCAACATTCAAACACAATTATTACTAGCTAGGATCAGCAACCAAGTTCCACCACCAAGGTCTTCAGAAGAGGAAACATGAAGCATAATATAAAAAAATTCTCAATTATCAAAAGTTAGATTGTAGAACCCCTAACCGAGTAATAACATAGAATGACAATAAATTCAGACACTAAACTATCTATGCCGACTAATAGAATGAAGGTGTGTTGCACCAGATATACTACACCTATCAATTCATATTTCAGTAAGGCGTGGGTATAAACAATTAAAAATTTATTCGGATGAAGTAACATGTTGATCTACCAAAACTTGCCAATAAAAAAAATCGAGAAAAAAAGAGGAGTGGAGGTTAGACTTTAAATAACAGTCCCACACCTCATCCCTTGCCGTTTGGCGACAACACGGTAACATACACAGACGTCGACGATGAAGTGGCAGTAAAAAGCCGACCTATTGATGGCATCTAAGGTTGCCAATCCGCAAAGGCTTAGGTTTGAAAATGGGGGCAAGAAAGAACAAGCTTTAGCCGAAAAGAGAAGGGGGAGGCCAAATTAGGTCAGAGCTAATCAAATCGGCACTAGCCTGGCTGAAACATGGCCGGATCGGGCCTTTGGCTGGCTTGATCTGCTTAGAAAATGATGGGTGGTGAGGGGCCCAGCCCAACCCAAACTGCTCTTGGCCGGAGCCGATCTAATCGGACTGGGCCGAAATTGGACGGGTCTTCTCTTTCTCTCTCTCTCTAACATTCATTTATTGGCAAATAGTATATTTTGGTAGCGACACTTCATGTCGGTATTTTGTATTATTCTTTTTTCTCTTTTTCTATGACAACCAATTTTTGTTTTTGGAATTTGATTGATGACAACCAAATTAGCAACACCTATAATGACACATGCACGTACATTCATTATCAAGAATATACAAAATATCATCTTAATCAACTAAATCATGTGATGTCATTTCTCGCACAATGAATTTAAATGGCAAAAGGCCTTTGAATATTACTAGTTCTATGTAGTAATTAGACAATTATTCAAAAGATTATGCGATATTGACATATCTTATTTCATGAGTTATTTGAATATCAGTTAAAATGTTGTCGGTTGTTCGTTATTGAAACCGGAATTTTACTATGCTTTTAGGATCAAACCAAAATAATAAAAATAGATAAATTATGGATTTTGTAAAAAAAATTAAATAGATAGATTTAGGGGTAAGTTTATACTTTTTTCTTATTAAACTAAGAAATGATTAGGGCAATGAATTTGATATAATCTCTAGAAAGTTGGCCGAATATCTTTTATTGTTAATAATCGTCAAATCATAGTTAACATAAAATCATAAGTACCCTCGTAGATTTAGGAATAGAAGAAATTCATTGGCTGTGTCTTAAATAGAATCTTGTATCTGATAATGTTTTCCTAGGATATTCCTTATCACTCCTAGTCCTGAGTTTGATAAAAATTCGATTCTTACTCTCTAACATGTATCATTCTTTCGTATACTTGCAAATTATTTTATACCAACATACTTCTAAGCAGTTGCGAGCGATATAAAACTTTGTACTAAAAGCCTTATGTGTGACAATTTTGGAGCCCAAGAATACGAGATGGATGCATATAAAGTTTGATGGATAATTAGCAACAGTCCTCCTCAAAGTATATCATATAAATTGCAATTTTTGTCGAGCTATGTGCTTAGAACAATTGAAAGACCGATACAAAACATTTAATTTCGTTGACCAATTTGAGGGTTTCCAATGCTCATTTGAAATTTAAAACTCCACGAAAACAACACATTTCAACAAGCCCCTACTTCTAATCCCAATGACCGTTTGACTTAGTAGTTAGATATAATAATCACTGCCTTAATGACAGTAATACGTACATACCTCGAAGTCCATGGTTACACGAAAACCTAAAATGTCAGTCTTCTAATTTGTCTCTGTCGGTAGCTGCAAATTTGGGCTTTATATGGCTGATATTAATTACAACCACACTTATTTAATTAGAGTCAAAATTTAAGCACGTATTAGTCGAATGTAACTAATCTTTTGTATATACTTCCCCTCTCATATTTTAACAGTTATATATATATATATATATTTTAATTCGTTCCGATATATAGTTAAACTTCTAATTTTGAAAAATAGTTAAAAAATAATTTTATTAAAATATTTTTATTTATTATGTTTATTTAATTACTCCATCTAACATGAGTTGAACAAAATGAATAATATTATATGCGATATTTAAGGAAAGTAAAGTTGTTTGGATTTTTACAATATTAATTATAATTTGTTAATCTTTGTAAAATAAATAAATAAATAAAACTATTAAAATGGGATTGAGAGGGTATAATTATGTGCCAGGGAGCCTAGAAGGTAGGGTTGGGAATGTAATTTATAACAATTTCTTGATTTTAATTCTAGCAATAGGAGATTGGGACTAAAATTTTTAGTGTTATGCG
>MKEJ01073670.1:0-10455 GCA_001753735.1 Embelia ribes | reverse complement strand
GTATTTTAGATTTCCAGTTTAGTTCCCATTATTATTACTGTTGTTGTGGTTATGAGGTGATGTGTGTTGTTGTATCACATCACACCCTCGGGTTTCGGGTGCTTGGGATCCGGGGGCGTGACAGATAGCGGTCGCCCTAGAAACAAACATTGACTTTTGCAAGAGTTCTCATCATCACCCTACACCGCTCGTAATCAATCACTATATGAAAGACCATCAAGCAATCTCTAACCAAAATGATATTGAAACCTAACATGCCAAATACTATAAAATCATATGTGAAAATATGATATGCAATTAGAATCTCTCAACCTCGACAGATATGGTCAATGCAATAAGTATTATCCCCCAGTGTATTAACATACATCGAAGAATCCAATGACTCCATAGGCAAACCCAACATCAATGCAAAATATAAAGAAATAAATGAACGTGATGCATTGGTATCGAATAAGACATGTACCCATGTAGATGAGAAAGGGACGATCCCTCGAACTATGGTCGGCTTAATAATATCTGGAGCCAGAGGCATCTGAGGAATAGTATAAATAGGGCCCTGGAAGGACTGACTCTGCTGAATACCACCTCACCCAACTCCAATCTGATATCCTCCGTATGCCACACCTCCACTCTGACGAGAAGATAATGAAGAAAGCACACTCTATGGTGCCCTCGGAGCCACACTTGAAGATGAAGGATGTTATCAATGAGGTGCAACGAGAATAGAAAACCCTTTGGATAATGAGACTGTATGTGGCCCTGCTGGCCACACTGATGACAAGCAACCATAGTACAATCTCTCTGAAAATGCCCTTACGAACCATACACATGATAAGCTGCGGGAAATGTATAATCACGAGCTATATGGCCCTGATAACCAAATGAAAACATCTCAAACCCTATACAGTAGAGGATGAAGAAGAAGAAAATGCAGTCTGAGATCACCTTCGAGAAGAAGAAAAGTCGTCCCGTGACTTTTTCCTACCACCACCCCTGCCAACACTGGAACCAGTACCACCGCCACCAGTACGACCACCGCAAGCACCAAAACCCATATTCGGGCCCTATACCGACTGTGACTAGGAAATAAAAGGTTGATTAAAAGGTCAAGTAGAGTGAGAAACCTGAGTAGAATGAGAAACCTTCACCCGTTGCTTGTTCACCAAGCTATATTTTACCTCAATTGCCATGTCAATACACTTCTTGATAGTGTCAGGGAGCCCCAACATCACATACGTATGAATAGATGGATGCAACCCGCCCTTGAACCGACGGCAACACAACTTCTCTATCGAGACAAGCTCGGACACGTACCTAGATGAATTGGTAAACGATATCTGATAATCCTGCATCATCAAACCTCCTTGGACAAGATTCATAAAGTTCTTCTATTTCCTTTTGCAAAGCATCTCGGTGAAAAACTCCTCGAAGAATAGCTCGTGAAAAGTGGGCCAAATACTACCTTCCAACCTGTTCACCTCCTCCTTACTACGCCACCATCAAGATGCTTTACCCCATAAATAAAATGGTGTCGTCCCCATTTGTAAGTCATTATCAACCATATGAATAGATTCCAAGATCCTCTCCACGTGTATATATAAGTGTGAGAAAGAGTGACGGTGAAAAAGAGTGAAAAAGGGGGATTTTTTGGATCCGGATGGCGATTTCATCTAGCTAGAGTATTTGGGTGATGAAATAAATTTGATATTCGGATTCCTTATTTCGAGGCCTCTCTTTTGAAGTAAGTCTCAACTTCTCGTTCCCCCGTTTGAATTCCCTCATTTTGTGTGCCTTCGGATTCGTAAAAATAAATTAGTTTTTTTTTGTTCCTTATCTCGAGTACATCATTTTCTTGTATAGGTGCGTGTTGATCCAGGATGTGTAGCTAGATCAAACCAAGGGGTCAAGAAGAGACAATTTGGGGGGTTTTATGCTTGAAGTCTCCGGATGACTTCTAACTAACTTTTAGGTACTAGTAGTCTCTGGAATAACAAAATATATATAAGTTTGTGTGAGTACCTTATGTGTAATTTACTTGTTAATAAATATGGTTGCTTATGTATTATTTATGTTTCTTTGCTTAATGCTTCGTAAATTAAAGGCACGTATTGCTATAGAACATGATTTATATTATTGTGTATATAATAGAATCACGTGGCACTAGAGCATATTTCAAACAAACTTAAAAAAGTGATAATTTAAAATACAATGTGTTGTGAATTTGAAAATGAGTTTTTGAAAGCGATATGGAAAAGAGGCGTATGGATTTTTGTGTGTGGAAAGTAAAGTAAGAAGATGCCTTTTTGTGAAGTGTGTGTATTGTTGATGAAAAGAAAGCATTGTTGATTAAAAGTGGAACTTTTCAAAACAAAATGTGTTGAGTTACATATATTAGGGTTGAGTTTTTTTTATTTCTTTTCGGGACAAGTGTTGACTAATTGGTATGTAGAAAAGAAAACTTTAAAGAGAAGGCCCGGTGCTTTACCGTGAAAATCGGGAAATCTGCGCAGAGAACCACCACTAATCACAACTCTGATAGGAGGTGTATCATAAAGATTTTGATTGCATCTGTGTTGGGAGGCGGATCATAGAATTGTTTTATGAAACGAAAAGAGATACTAGTCCCATATTTTACTTTCTATTGTAGTTAGGGTATGTGGCAAGAGTCGTTGTGCATGTGTTGTCTATCATTACATCACATTAATACCTAAACATGAGCATTCATAATTACACTTGAGGTACCGCATAGCATCACATGTATCATGTCATTTAGGTTAACTCATACATTTTCTTCTATATATTGCCTTCAAACTATATTGCAGGTGTGGAACCGAGTGAGGGCCGTCCTTGAACTGGACATGCATTGTGGTGTAGATATGTGCTCAAAGACTTATTTTGATGTAGTACTTTTGTAGCCTCTTTCATGTTGTTATATATTTCTCAAGGCTTAGTGATGTAGTAATGTTGACATACTCTTTTGCTAATTAAAACGTGTTGTCGCTTTAGTGGTGTCTTGTATCGCTTTAGTGGTATTTTGTTCATATAGGGATTTTTTTTCATTGATTTTTTTAGTACTAATTAAATTATAACAACCTATCTAATGGTGGTTATCCCTATATATCCAAATCGGAGAATCATGGTAATGATGGACGTAATGATGTTATTATAATCCGAACCGAGGCTAGCAAGTAATAACTGCACAAGTTCTTTATCTACAACAGGTTGGCCTGCCACTACTAGTGAATTATCAAGAATCTCAAATAGACTGGTGGTAGTCATTGATGGATTGTCATTTTTTTTTAGAGTAACAAGATTATGCCTAAAACCGAGGGCACGTGATTGATTTTAAGTAGCGAACAACTACTCAAAACAAAGCCTGAGGTCTCAAAAGGTGTTCTCTTTGATAACATAGATAAGAATGCCCTAGGAGAGCAATGAAGTCAGTACTGTAAGTATAATATTATCTTGTTGGTCCTAGTGCTCAACTAGCAAGTAATGGGTAAAAATGGTGGCCGACAGACCAAGAGTAAGAAGATAGTTGATGAACATCAATGGAGTAGGTGATGGGTATTTAGGCATAGTGTATACCAACCAATATAGCTAAAAATAGGCATTGGCTGTGTATATATGGAATCTATTGCACACACCATAAAAGGTAATTGTCTTTATTAAGTTTTATGGTTAGAAAGTGCAGGAGACATGTTAAAGTGGTAAGATGCAGGGCATTGGGTGTAGATGGCAGCGGAGCAAAATTAGAGACATTGTGGTGTTGGTTGCCATTGCAGTAAGGCTACCAACAAATGGGGAGAACCAGGTGGGGAGGGGTGTGTCTATTGTAGAAGAGAAGCTGGGGAACGCACGGAAGATTAAGGATAAGGCACCACCGGCACTAGTACTAGGGGATTGACCATCAAAACTTATGGAGGAGGCAATTAGTCCGGCCATGGTTGAGGAAGTAGAAAAGCGATAGTGACATAGTCATTCCGAGGCATCTATTTTTTTACTGAAACAACTCCATAAGTTGTTTCGCATGCATAGATGAAACAAGTAATAAGAAATTACACTTGACATTTATTATGCTTTCATGTCAATTTAATAGTAACTATTGCTTTTAATGCTCCTTATTTGGATATTTTATACCTATTCGGTCTTATCACTGAGTTGATAAATTCAGTTGAGTACAATGCATGAGACTACCGAAATTTCGGGAAGAATCAATTTGTTACACCCTTCCATGATTTTTTTTAAGATAGATTGCAACTTCATCTTCTTCAAGACTATTTCAATGCAATCATTGTAAAACTCATCAATCATTTACATAACAAAAGTGTATTTGAGAGATAGAATGTCCATCTGAAGTATTGGTAATTTTTATACCAAGTATCCGTCTGTTTAGTCTTGCTTGGAAACTACGTGAATCTCATCTGGGAATGATAAAATGATTATGTGCAACCCATCTAAAATATAGCTCAAAGTTGGTTCCATTTTGAGCTCATTTCTCACAAAATCAATTAAAATTCATGGCTTAAAAAAAATATTTCAAACAATTGGATACTAACAAAGAAAATTATAAGAAGCAAAATTTTTGTAGTTGAACAAGATTTACTATTATTATTATATAGGAAAAGTATAGTGGTTTTTAATTTCCATGTGCTGCAAAGAGCATGGATTGTTTTTTGTCACAATTTTCCTTAGTTATTCTAATGCTTAAAATACGAAGTTAATGTTCTATTGTGGAATAATTTACAAAAACTATAAATTTACCAAATTATAGTATTCCATCATATGAGAAACTATTGTTAACTTCATGTTAAAAGAGTTATGATGAAAATTGCCTTTATCAAACCTTGTATAAGTCAGCAGCCTGCGGCTAACCCTCAATTGTATCGGATGTATCTGTTTTTCTCTCCTCTCTCTGCAATGGGTCAAAATATTTCTCTCTAATGGTGAAAACTTATCCAGGTACTTACTGTATCATATAGTAGTGGCAATATATTTCAAAATATTGTAACCCACTTTTATGACATGATGTTTTTATTCTATTATTAAATATTAAAAGATATATTATTTTATATGATTAAAATCTTTTCAAAAGGAAATTATGGTTAAATGGAGTTCCGGTTGATGAAAGAATAAAGCAAATGTGGAATTCCTATTGTTTCGAAATGTATTTGCTGTGAGAATGCTTTTGAAGAAAATGCTAAGCATCTATTTGCTGAAGCAGACATAGCTAATAAAACTTGGGATTATTTCTCTAAATTGTTTGGGCTTGCTAATATGAGTAATTTGAAATAGAGAGACATGTGTTTGAAGTGGTGTAATTTTACTAAGGTGATGAATTGAAACACGACTATTTCATTTTATTCATTACTTAGTATTTAATTATTTTGTTAATATGTAATAATAAGAATAGTTTATTAGTTGGGTTATGGACTTAGGATTTGCTTTTCCTATTTATATCCGTTGTATTTGCCTATTTGATTATCAATGAGAAAAGTAATCAGTTGAGCGCTTTAAGCCTAGGGGTATTAACAATACCTTGAGTTGTGACTTAGTCATGGTTTCTACCACACCATGAGGGAAGTTGTTATAACGAGACACGTATCCCCAATGAAGGAGTGTGTTTCATTAAAAGAAGGTTAGTCAAGATTTTATTTTGGCTAATACAATTATTGCATTTTTGCTTTGGGAAGTCTGGTGTTATTGAAATGCTAGAAAACATAAGGGACGGGCGCGAGGGCGGGAGAAAGTGATAGATAAGGTTGTTCATTAGTTGAGAGAAATTAATAGCTTAATCACTCTCAAGCAGAAACCTTCTTTTAGCGGCATTATCTCATTGAAGAATTTGCAACTAGCTATCTATTACTACTGTTTTAGTTAAGAAACCAGTTGAAATGGCAACCTCTGACAAGTAATACTCTAAAACTGGATATAATGATATGGTGCAGCCAAAGGCAATCTCAGATTTGCAAAAGCTGAGGATGTTATTAGAGATTCTAAAGGGATATTATGAATGCATTTTCTTCTTTTTTAGGCACGAATTCAAATAATTTTGCGAAATCTCAAGCTCTGCTTATAGGTTTCAAGATTTGTTATCTATTGGGCATAGAAAAGTTTACATGTAAAGATAGATTCTATGTTGATTAAGCAATAGTTCAATAAGTCTGCTCAAATTCCATGTAGAGATAGATTCCATCTTGATTAAACATTGTATTTTTACAATCAAGTTAGAAAAATAACCAATGGTAGTTATTGTAGTATGGCTAATTTATCTAGACCTATTTTTTCAGGTACCGAGGTATGAAATATTTGAGAATATAAACTTACTTAAGGATCTACCATAAATGCCTCAATGGACTTATGAGAAGCCACTTAAAGATGCCAATTGTTTCAGAGGATCAAATAACCTTACACCTATTTCTAGAAAATTTTTATTGAAATTATAACCAATGACTCACAAGTTGTAATTGGGCTTGCATGGCCCGAACCTATATAAATTCATGTTATTACATTAAGCACTTGTATCAATTTTAGAAAAGTCTGCGCTCAATTTTTTTGGAAAATATAGGGTATTTGGTAATTACATTCTTGCCTTATAAGAAGTGCTTAACATGTGAAGTTTTTGCTTCTCCCGATCAACCAATATCTAAATGTATCAATAAAAGATTCACATTCTTTCATATTTTTGCAAAATATTGTCTTCATCTTATGTTGCAACAACCTTGGTATGAAATATGATGTCCTCAACCACTTTTTATATTAAATAATGTTCGAGTAGCTCTGTATGTATGTAGGTTCAATTTTATCTTAGGGTATTTATGTTTGCTTTTTCTTTTTAGATAAGAATGCTTGATGTTATTACGGACCCGTGGATAGTATAACCAAATTAAGAGTGAACAATTTGAAAGAGGTTGAAGGTGGAACAATTGTGCAAAGTCTGGTGAAATTCTCTGTTGTCAAGTAGTTAAGAGAAAGGAGGTATTATTACAAGATCTCCAAATTTTGTATTTTTAAAAATCTTATATTGTGTTTTACATTGTTGTTAGGTTGTCCTTGTTGGTAGCAAGAAGTCATTATCCCAAGGAGAGGTGTTAGAGATAACTCGTGAAATTCATGAGAGACTAGAGGCTCACCACAATGCATCTCTACAATGCATGGTATTGTTTATTATGTAATTTTTCTCCGTTTTTTGAGATTATTAAAATTTTGGACACCTAGTTATTGTTGTTTTTTATTTTGTGTGTGAAACTATGATATAGTTTGCCAATTAGTTGATTGGCAGGGTATAATGAAACTTGTCAATTTATTTTTTAAAAATACTAGAAGGATTATACATGTATTGCACGTGACATTTTTCTCGATATAATAAGACACGACTAAGTCTCAATTAATACTAAAAGATTGCGAGATGAGAAATAATAGTGTCATCTCCTACGACCAAACATTTGTTAACAAACTATTAATCCATATAACTAATTATATTTTGCCAATTACTAGAGCTATTTGCCTCACCTAGTGACCGGTAGTGTGATCGTCATTTTCAATTATGTTACCTCCCTTCACTAGAAGAATTGCTCTGAAAACATTAGGCAATATTGAAATGTATCTTTTCGAATAAGTAAAAGAAAGAGAATTCATTTTCAGAGAGGTATTTATGGAAGTGAAAAAGGAGGAAACAAATGGAAGAGAATTCCCTTTTTACATAAGAAACATTTATAATTTTGTATCTATGATTATGGAAGATAAATTCTACATTGCTTGTTAATATGATTATATTTAATTATGAAACTTGAATAAGTCTTTTTTTAAACTAAATAAAGAGTTAATCTCCTTGTAGTCATAGTAGGAAACAAACTTCTTAATGATTATAATGAAAGTTGTTATTCAATTTATTTCAGTTGTTAACAACATTAAACTACTTTCAATATTTAATCATAATACTGAACTTTAGAAAATTATATTTTTTTAACAATGAAAATTGCAATGACATTTTCCCAAAAACAAAAATTACTTAAGTTAGGCAAAAAAATCATCGTCATCATTATCATCCAATCGTTGAAAATCCTACTAGATTGGGATAAGCTAAATTGAACAAAATAAGACATCAAGTCGGGTCATTAACGTGAATTTTTCAAAGTCATTCATTGCTATCGAAAGCCATTTGCTCATTCAATATCGTAATACGTATGTTCTTTTGTAACACTTTTATCCATATAGTTAGAGGTCTACCTCTGTCTTTCTGTCCGTTCCCACTCCAATACTCTCGTATTTTCTAACTAATGTACTAACTAATCTGCTTCTTATATGTTCAAACCATCTTAAACAACTCTCTCTCATCTTATCTTCAATTGGTGTCATTCCTAACCTTATATGAATCTTTTCATTTAAAATTCTATATTTTATAGTCTTATCACACATCTACCTCAACATACGCACTTCTACTACACTCATCTCGTATCTATCTTATTTTTTAGTAGCCCAATACTCACTTTCATACGATAAATATGGTCGTACTGTATTCTTATAAAAAAAAATTCAACCGCAGAGGTGTATTACAATCACATAAAACTCCGGATGCACTTTCTTCATTTCATCCATCCACTTCTTCACTTCATCCATCCTGCTTGGATTTTGTGATTGACATTTCTTTCTATCTCACTGTTGCTTTGGCGGACTGATCCTAGATATAAAAAATGATCAGTCTTTGATACTATCTCCCTAGCTAAATTAACCACAGACGGATTCACTACTTGTCCAAGGGTGATTTCTATGGTGGCAAGGTTGGGAAATTAACCCCCCTTGTTTTGGGCCAAGAAATAAATATTTGCTTTTCTGAATTTTTATATAAATATAAATAAAATGTTTTACTATAAACATAAGCAAATGGAAAAGATGACATGAACTTGACGTAGCGTTGATGGTAGTGTATTTTAACCATTAGGTCCCGAGTTCGAATAATTGTTCGTTGCTAGCATGTTGTTATAGCTTTAGATTTCTTTTTCCATTTCCAATTATGTTAGATTTGTATTTTATTTTTTTAAGGTGCGCTAAATTATGTCAATGGCCCAATTATATGTAACATTCCGAAAATTCCGAGTGAAATTTTCGCATTTATAGTAATATTATAGAAGCATATAATATTATTATTGTATTCTCGTAGAATAGAAGTATGAAGTGTACGAAGGATCATAGAATGAAGTAGGAAGTATAAGAAGTATCTCGAATGATGTATTTAAAGTCTTTATGTATCTATTAAAGTATAAAAGTAAGAATATTTGTTGCATTATTAGTGAAATGGGTTTTATAGTGTAGTTACGAGACATATTGCCGTGGCGAGTTTAGCGCATGAGTGATAGTACTCAAATAGTGGGCCACGTGTAGTAGAGAAGAAGAAGAGAATCGTGAAGTAATTAGAGGACTCGAGAGTTGGATTTCGTGAAGTGTAAAAGGGGGAATGCGGTGTTATGTCAAAGTTTACCGGTAGAAGCATAAAGTCACATAAAATGAGTTTTGAGCATTCAAACAATGATCCGAAAGATTGAAAACACTTCTATCAGTGTATAGAAGTGATGTAGAATGGTTTTGAAAGTTTTCATTCTTGACTAAAAATTCCAGTGGATCCGATCAATCCAGGTGGAGTTGGATCGATCCATAAGATAGAACTGATCGATCCAACAACTGTTGGATCGATCCAACTAATTTTTATAAGACTTCAAGTGGTATGAAAAATACTATTAGGCTTATTTCATTTTCTACAAAATTAGATCAAGAGAGAGAGGGAAGGGGAGGTCCGAAAATTTAGAGAAGAAGGGCCAAATTCATCTAGTTCCTGAGGTTCAATCCCAAAACAAAGCATAGATTCACGATCACCAAAGTGTGGATGTCATATTAAGGTAAGTCATGAACCTCGTCTCGCTAGTTCATATCACCTTGATTTCCGTACCTAGTTCGTACGTGAAGTTAACATTGATTTTCTTTATCCTCATGCTTAGTATACCATCTTTAATTGTAGGTCCAAGTTGAATCGAGTTCGTTTAATAGATCAAACCTCGAGGCGAAGAACGAGGCATTTAGGGCTTTTTGGTAATTAGCCCTTGGAAGTGTTTTAAGATAACAATAGGTACAAGTAGCCAACGAAATATTAATATACGTATGAGTTTATGTGTGTACCTTATGTGTGAATTTTACGAAGTTATACCCTAATTTGTAGAAGTTGAATTGGAGATGTAATGTAGTTGTATAAAGTCGATAATTGAAGTATGAAGCATATTTAGAAGATGAATGATCTATATTAACATTTATACATTGAAGTTACATTTCACGTATGCTGAACTAAAGTAGCATTTTTTTTATGAATGAGAAGTATGGAAATGATTTTTCCAAAAAGAAATTGAGTTATGAAATGAAGTTTTGAAAAGAAGTGAAAAGAAGAACTTGATTTATAATCGAAGGAGC
>MKEJ01073656.1:0-12480 GCA_001753735.1 Embelia ribes | reverse complement strand
CTGGGCTACGCCCCTGGGGGCTGGTGAGAGGTATTTTACTTGTATGCTGAGTTTCAACCTTAGTACAGTATATATATATATATATATATATATATATAGTACAATAAAAAGTAAAATGTTATTCGGTCATTTGCTATAACTATTAAAATAAATATTCTGCAGGTAATCGGCTTCTCCCCTGCGGTCACAGGATTTCCTCACTTAATTCATCTCTCACACGTTGTTCTTCGCGTTTAAAGGTTCTCCACCTCTTCCTCACTATTCATGTGTTATATCCATACATATACATATGTATCATTCTTGCAAATGTAATTCCTGTGAATGATTTGGCACATAAAACCACAAATTGCAAGCTTTGATAGCTGGGTCGCGTTTGATTTTAGCTGAAGAGTGATCTAGTTTTATTATTCTTTCTTTGTATTCTCTCACATGCCCACCAACTGCTTGTAGAAATGTCCAAGTGAAAAAAGCAAGTAGCTTGATGCACAGAGATGTTTGCCTGTGATTAGTTTTGGGAACTACTGGGGCGTTCCCACCAGTGATCCTAAATGGGTCTCTGTCCTATATTTTAGAGATTGAATTTAAGGGAACCCACGCACTAGTGTAGGTGAACTTGTTCAATGCTCCAAAATGAAGGGGTTTGCCACCCATTGGTGCTGACATTCTCTATATTTTAGTCTCTGTCTTAAACTTTGAGGTATAGAGATTAAAATTTAGGGATTGGAAGTATGGAAGCGGGTGGAAATCTCTTTTAGTTTTCTGTTTTAATATGAATTTGGATCATTTGCAGTTTATTCTCTAAATTTGTTTTACTTTTTCCTTGTACAGACTAGTAATTCACAAGCATCATCACCCTTTTCGGAAAACTGCTAATCTAGCGGCTGTCACTAGTCTTTGTAATTTACTTGTTGGCTAACTTTTTTTAAAGTTAAACGTGTTAGTGAAAATGTTCGGTCTTTAGTTAGGATTACAATTTACACTTGCCAAAGGTTATGCTTATCGGCTCTGCATGTGACCATTTATCACTGATGTGTTTCGTAATGCATTTCCCAACTTAACAAACACAAAGCTCCTTTGGTTTCATATCTTGATATTTGTTCTTCCATTTCATTTTCCCTCTACTTTTGCTACTTTTGATTTTGTTTCTCTTCATAGAAACCACCATTCTGCAATGTAGCAAGTATAATTTTTTGTCCACTCATTGTAAACGTTCTTGTTATGAACTGTATCTAATGACCCTGATACTGTTTACAAGAAAGGGGAAGACATTGCTTGTAATGAGTTGGTATGATGAGTAGATACTTCTTTGTTTTCTGTCTTTGGTCCTTGAAAGTACCTGAAAGAATTGGTTCTGGATCCAGAACTTGTATTGATAAATGCTGTTAGAATCAAGAATGAGTTAGTTGAGAGTGAGCTCAATTGCAATGAAGAACTTAAAATGGAAAATCTTACGTGTCTTACTTTGTGTGGGTTGGCATGCACGATTAGAGGGGTGAGGCACATTATTTGTGGAGAAAAAGGTTGCATTTTTTTTCTTTAACATTCTTGTACTCGAAGTGAAAAATGGGACATTGCCAAAGATAGGCTCAAGCAATCAAAGTGAAACACTGTGAAGTTTATTATCGAGTTCTTGGCATGATCTTTCATGTTATATCATTTTCCTTATTTTCTTTGATTTTATTTGCAGATACCTAAAAGTTCTTGGATGCAAAGATAGCTGCTTGCAAAAGTACCTTTTTTGCACTCTCGGGTCTAGTGCAAGCAAAATTGATTCTCGCCCTTTTAAGTTTTTGCTTCAATTAGATAACCTACTTTTTACCATATCAGATTTTTCTTGGGAGATTGAGTGGATTGATCACTGGAAGGAAAAATGCATTTTCATAATTTTCAGAGGATGCATATTCAACTTTCCCTTTTTTAGTTTTGTTTTAATAGGATAACTCCCAACAAAATGCTTCAAATACTCTCCCTTCTTTTCTTCCTTCTAACACTATGTCTCTTTCTCTCCCTCTCACCGGTTTCCTCCTTTCGCCTACTCTCCCGCAACCCCTGCGAACCCAAAATCCTACCAGACCCGAGAACCCTCCGATCCGACCAGATGACAGTACTCATCAACGGCTATTCTGAATCCCGTCTTCCGCTACTCTCCTCCATCGCTGCTGCCTACTCCGTCGCACCGTCAGTTGCGGCCGTCCTCGTCCTATGGGGGAACCCTTCCACCCCGTCCCAAACCCTAACCTCTTTTTCCCGCAACCTCTCTCTCTCCTCCAATGCTGCTCCAATCTCTCTCGTACGCCAGAGCTCGGACAGCCTCAATGCCCGCTTCCTGCCCCGCCCTCAGATTGCCACCCGCTCCGTCCTTATCTGCGATGACGACGTTTCAGTTGACTCCAAATCCATCAATTTTGCATTCAAGATCTGGTCATCAAATCCAAACCGCCTGATCGGATTCTTCGCCAGATCGCACGATTACGACCTCACCAATCGTACTTGGATCTACACCGTCCATCCGGAGAAGTACTCAATCATCCTAACAAAGTTCATGATCCTCAAAACTCAATACCTCTACAAATATAGCTGCGAAAATCAGTCAAAAATGATAAAAGCTAGAGCATTGGTCGATCAAATGAAGAACTGTGAAGACATTTTGATGAACTTTATCGCGGCAGAGGAGGCGCATGCGGGGCCAGTCCTGGTGGGGGCTGAGAGGGTGAGGGATTGGGGCGACGCCCGGAACGAAGTTGGTGAGGAGCGAGAGGCGGGTTTGAGTCATAGGAGGAGAGATCATAGGAAGAGGAGAGGAGAGTGCATAAGGGAATTTCACAAGATATTGGGGAATATGCCATTGAAATATAGCCATGGGAAGGTTGTTAATTCAGTTGGTGAGCAAGGTTTGTGTGAGAAAGGGGGTAAATTGGTATTTTGCGATGAGCAATTTGTTAAATAATATGACACTAACTCTGGAAAACAATGTACCAATACAATTTCAGGTGATGTAATATTTTGTAAGCTGTGTAGCTTATAGGATAACTCTAATTTGTTTTTATGCTAAAGAACTTTTGATTTTATATATATACGCTCAAATAACAGTTGCTATTACTATTTTTCCCTTCATCTTGATACCAACTTGAATTGAGATTATTATTTGGGCTAAGGCTAGTCGACTATGAAGCAAGGAGAAAATGAGGGGTTGAATGTCGAAAAAAATATATATTGTGGGGCTAAATAATAATAGATGCTAAAGCACATAAAAATTTAATTTAATTTTCTTCCATCTATGCAACAAGGTGATTCCCGTAAGTGTAGGTGTATACATACCTTATGTCCCAATCGATGGTGTATCTCCATACACAAGGAACAAAAACGGATACGAAGTGCAATGTTGTACATTATCCAAATAAGGGTTTGTTTGATTGCAGCTTTTATATAACTAAGTCAAATTATTTTTGACTCGGAAAAAAATTGAATACATTCAGAAATTGAGCAACTGAATATTGTTCAATTTTTAAGTAAAAAAAATTAAAAAATTGGAATTTATAAGCAGCAACCAAACAAGGCTACGTACAAACAAAAATGCTCCCCACAATGGTGACTGGAAGGGTGTAAAGTGTCGTCTTTTTGGCACCTCGGGGTTCAATTACAATTACTGAAACATCAAGGGGGTCACTACAAAACCCCTAACCTTAAAACCACAAATACATATCTAGGGTTAGATACATACACAAGCAGCCTCTCATCTCTCCCAGAGCTCCGCCGCCGTCTCTCCGAACCGATGGTACTCTCTCTCTCTCTCTCTCTCTCTCTCTCTCTCTCTCTCATCTCTGTATCTATAGCATTTCCGTCTATGGCTACTGATCCGAGGTTGTCTCTGTTTGCAGGCTCCGAAGAAGGAAAAGGCCCCACCGCCGTCGTCAAAGCCCGCCAAATCTGGCGGCGGCAAGCAGAAGAAGAAGGTCATATAAATAGTTTATTATTTATATTTCTCCAATTTATGCTAAATTTTAATCTAGTAAGTGTTAGAACTTTTGAATTTTGAGGGCTTGTTTGGTTGCAGCTTATATGCTCCAGCCTTTTGCTTGAAATGTGGACAACATTTAGCTTTGTAACTTTTTAGGACCTTATTTGCTGTTTGACCTAAATAAGCTAGAAGCTTTGAGCTTCCAGCTTTTTCTCTAGGTGAAAAAACTAGCTTATTTTGCTTAAAGCTGCAAGCAAACGAGCTCATAGTAAATATCAGAAATTATGAATTTTGAGTGTGAAATTTGGGATAAATTTTGTATAATTTCAAAATGAGCAGAAGTGGAGCTAGGCATAGAATTTCTTTAGGGAATTTCCATCAGTTTGTACATTTTTAATCCCTTAATTTTAATCTTTATTCCTCAATCTCTAAATTAAGCTGAGATTTGAAGAATGTCCAAGACAAATACCCTAAACATAAAATAGTATTGGGAATAAACAGTGGTCCCCTTGCATTAGGGATCCGAAGTGGGGCATGTGGGGCCACTTTCTCCCCTCAAAATTTTTGAAACCGAAAATTTCTGAAATACCCCACTACACTGTCCCTGGGGAAGATTTTTTGTCCTATATAGAACACATGAGTTCGGCCGCCTCCTATCACTATATCGAATCCATACTTTTTAGGGGGGACTGTTCCTAAAATTTGACCTCTAAAATTCAGTGTAGGGGATTATTTAGGAGTATTCGTTTGAGTGCCTCTGCATTGTAATCTGTTTAGTTGAAGTTATAGGTTGTGTGTGAATGTGATAAATTGTGTAATTTCAAAATGAGCAGAAGTTGATCAATGGGAAGAGTTCTTGTTACAGTCTTATCTCTATTTAATTAAAGATAGAAATTAAGTGTGAAATTTATTACAAGAATCAAAATTACAGAATAAGGAGCAAGGGAGAGTTTGGGAGAACTTTTTAATATTTAAACCTATCTTTTTAAAGTTATTATTGACTGTATATTTTGAGATAAATTTTGTTTGTTTTCGAAATGAGCAGAAGTGGAGCAAGGGGAAGCAAAAAGAGAAGGTGAACAACATGGTGTTGTTTGACAAGGCAACATATGACAAGCTACTGTCTGAGGCCCCCAAGTACAAGCTAATCACGCCTTCCATTCTCTCTGATCGTATGAGGGTAAGATATGATCTTGCTAAATATTTCATAGGTTTATGAATGTAATTCTTTAGTGTTGGGAAATTTTAGCTAGTTTGAGCCTCTCTTCTAGTAATTTTTCATTTGTTTGTTTCGGGAGAAACTTTTGGTTGGTTTGCATTGAGTGCTGCAGAATCATTTGGATTTTGTATCACCATGGCATTATTAGATTTTTATTTCACCAATGAATACATACAAGCTAGTCATTTCAAGGATATGACGTTTAATCTTCTTTTGTTTTTTTTTCATAGTTTACATGAAAAAATATTTGAGCCTGTACACGCTCAACCTGAGGTCACGTTGGATTATGATTTTGAAGCTATAGAAGAATCATGGAAATTTGCAAATTTTGTTTAAAGTGCTTTTTGAAGAATTACACTTGGAACACCCCTACCTTGAAGAAACTCAATGGAAAGGTTTTTCATTGCTTCCAATCTTATAATATTAAAACAGTTTTGGTTTATAAATTTTTTTCCCCCCCAAAATCAATGAAAATAAAAGAAAAATAATGGATGTTAAGCTTCTTTTCTGAAGAATTTAGGGACTAATGGGTAATTTATAGGTTTACCTGAAAAGATGAGGAAAATTGACAGTTACTTTAGGGGACCCTACAATCCTACAAATATATTTTTATCAGAGTGCTGATTTTGCATGTGCATATTCCCATCAAAAGAAATAGTGAGTACCTGACGTTGCATATATTTTAACAACGATGATTTTGTGTTTCTCATACCAAAAGATTTCTACTTATATTTTGAGTAGCAACTAAAAAAAATATGATACGAGGGGTCCTCGCTAATTTTTATGAAGCTTATTATCACAATTTCTATAACTTCTTTAAAAACTGTATTGTTTGTATTTATTGGGATCACATTAGTAGGGAGTTTTGTTCATGTTCTTCCAAATTTTTAGAGTAGGTTCAAATTCAATACTCATATCTCATAATAATTTCTATTCAAACAAATTTGTAGTTGAGGAAGAAAGTTTTTTAAAGCAAATTTTGTCAATTGTAAATAGTTAATATAAGATGTAGACGTATTGTATTAGATTACATGTAAGGATGCAAATGACTCATCCCAAGCCTTGGCTTGTCAGGCTCGGGTGGTTTGCTGCTGGACAAACCTTGATATTTTGTTCAAACTCGATTCAATTATTGATGAATGAACCTAAGCTCAACCTTTTATGAGCCCTGGTTCATTTTGCTTCCTATCTACTAAACCTGTGTAGAAACTAGGTGGATTTGAACCAACTTCCGTAGGACGTGATATTGAAGGCAATAATGCTTTTTCTATGCTTTTTTCTAGTATACGTTAGAACCTGCAGGCGGGGAGGGAGAATTGAACCCATAACCTTTTACATTTTTCTAGAATTTCTTTGTTAAATAGGTTGTACTTGCAGCTTATTTGGCAATATTTGTAGCTTATTAAAGATTTCAATTAATACATATCAAAAAGTAGAACATATTCTGAGGATAATTTATGGATTAGTTGTATGGGACCAGATTGCTTGTTTAATCCTTTCTTTCTAGCAACATGTTCAAACCATAGTTACCAAAGTTGGAAACTGAAGCGGGATTCGCATGGGGAAACGGAAGCAAAAACCGCATGTCAAATAATATAGGGGAAACGGGAACGCGGATACGATTTGGAATCTTTTTAGATGCGATTATACAACATGTGGGAGAGATTTGCAAAATGTGTGTAATTCTTTAATCCAACATTCTAAAATCATACTCAAATTTGTAAGAGTTATGATACTTGTGTATGAAAATTTTTGTACTTGGTATGATCAAGCTAATTATAAATCTAAATAATAAAAATTAAAAAAAAATTATTTAATCGTAGAAGTGCTAAAAAAAAAACTCATTCTCACAAATTTTTTTTTTAAATTTATTTATTTTTTAATGAAATGGTATCTAACAAGCCTTTTACAAGTTTTCAAAAAATTAATATTAAGTTTCCTGATAATATGTTGGACATTTCCTATTTGGTTTTCCTTGAGTTTTGTAGGCATATCTCTAATCGTTTCTTACGCGTTACCGACCCCTAAGCCCCGTTTTCGGTAACTATGGCATGGTGACTCTGGACCGTGGTTGCATTGAATCCAAATGGAATATTTTTTGATATTTAAAGTATGATGTAAGTGGGGAGTTCTCATTTTTGTAATGTATTAGATACTGTTGTTAGGATACTATTAATTGGGATTGGAAAAGGCAATTAAACACATCAATGATGGAGACCACCTATTGTTCTCTCGTGGTTATCCTAAGAGCTTTCGGTGACCTTTATAATGAAATTATCAAGGAACTTGATAAGATTAATGAAGTTTGCAGTGGCACATTCGTTGGGGTTTTAATTGCGACATAATCTGAAAGCAAGAATCTACAAGATTTTATGTTTGTTTTAGTCGATTCTTCTGTAAGGATTATGGGAAGATGGAACATAAAATTGATGGTGTGTTGTTTGTCTGCCTTAATTTTTGCTGGATTGTGCTTGATCAGGTGTGGTATAAGAAGCGTATAGGTAAAGTACGTGCTCTGGCTTCTGCCAAATATTGAAGGAATGCTTCCTTGGTGACATAGCATTCCTGGTTTTTACAACAAATAGAATGACGAGGGGATTGTTGTTAAGTTCATGTCAATTTTTTTTGGGCTCCGAATGGTGGGAAAAAGATTGTCTTTGTGGTTTATCTATTTTGGGTATAAAGAGTACGTGATATACCTTGCTCGACTATGGCATGTGCCTGCTATATTGTGTGGTCCTCGTTTACGGGATAAAGAAATTAAGAATTGTGTGCCTTATCATCCCATTTTATTATTATCTTGAAGTACTAAGGTTAGAGATAGGGACTTGGGTATCATTTGTTTACCATTTCAGTTAGAATGTTTCCTGAAGTCTTATCTTTCCCTTTTGAGAGTTTATTTTGTTGTTTCTATATGGCTCTTGGGTGTAGGACAATATTAGGTTTTGATGGAATAAACTTCGGTTTTTATGGAAAGAGTTTGGATCTGTTTCTACTTGAGTATGGATCTCAAGTGTATCCTTGTGGTGGGGATGTTTATGGTTTATTTTCACTTTCTTAGTTTGTTTTGTATTGCCCAATCTGGGTTCTTTCTTTTCCACTCTCATTTTTCTTAGTGTTTATTTAATTATATTCAGTCCAAATCTCGTTTCATATTTCTGTCCGCTGGTTTAGACTTTAGATTGTGATATTGGTTCAGAAAATCATGGAAGTTTTTAAGACTATCTGTTGGGACAACTAACTGATTAATCTTAACTTTCAAAGCATATGGTGAGATTTCTGTAATTCCATCAGGTATGGTTGGAATAAAAGATAAGATAATGATTTTATTAGCTGGAGCAAAGCCACCTGCAGCTCTTATATTTCAAGAGAGACGTGATTTCTAGATTTAACCATGTTCAAGTTTTTGAAATGATCCCCCAGTGAAGGCTTTTCAGATCATTGGGTGAACCACATTTTCCAAGGTTGACGAATTTTCAATTCCAGATGTAGGTGGTGATCCAACCAAGCAAGATGAAGCGAAGGGGACAAGTGTGTGGATAACTAACTCAGTTTTAGAATTTGACGGAAATGCATATGTAATAAAGATTGAAGATTAAGAGGATTCAGATTTATACTGCTCATGGCCTCTGTTATATCCAGGGAGTAATATTATTGGCTTCTTTTGTCATCCAATGCTCATTGAAAATGATTTAATTTCGAGGACAAACTTTTTCCCACCCGGAGAATGATGCGTAAACTATGTGGGATATTGTAATTTTATATCGTTCCTAAATTTATTATTTCTATCAAGATATTAAAGGTTTTCCCTTTTTTGTTATCTTGAAGTAGCTAGGATTGTTTGGATTAAAAATAGCTTTATTACGAAGATGTAAATATATTTTAGTTACCATTTCTATTAGTTTCAATTAGGCATTTTGTCGAGGAGAGTTTTATGTACCTATATATATGGCTTTTGGGTGTAAAACATTATTAGGTTTTGGAGTAACAGAACTTGGTGTTTTTTTTTTTTCCCATCTAAAGAGTGTGCATCTCTTTCATATGAGTGGATCTTTTTTTCTCTTTAGTGGTGGATCACTACTGAACCCTTGTAGAAGGGGTGTATTTATCGTTAATTCCTGTTTTCATAGTCCTGTCTTATGTCAGTTGTCTTTTTGGTTCATCTCAGGTTGCTTCCTCATTTATAAAGTGTCATTGAAATAGAATTGATTAGGTTTTTTGGACTTGCTTAGTGATTGCCCTAAAGTCTTAACCCACATTATGTGGTAGTGTTGGACCTGTGAGCGGGTGGAAGAATAACACCCACAAGTTTTACTTCCGTCTGGTCCCAAGGACTCAGCGGCATGGTGATTATTTCTTCAGAAAAAGAAATAAAAGCTTATGCAATTGCACTTGTACTCGTTTTTTTATCGTGATTGACATTCTAGTGTAACTTGAAGCTTATATGGGTATGTTAATATCTTTGTAGTAAGTTTGTTCTTTTATGATTGAATTATTCTATTCCCATTGTGCAAGTGCTGGGATAATGTTGCCTAAATGTACTTTTTGAAGATAATTTGTATAGGCATCAATTTTGCATGATGTTGGTGCAAATTGGTAATCTTCATTCTACTTCCTTCCTTTTATTCTTGTGACTAATGTCCTCAACTGATAGGCTGGCTGTGGCATTGGCGGACTGCTTGGTGCAATTCATGCTTTTAATACGGGTAAAGTTCAATACCTTCCTTCATTTACCCAACCAGGTTCAAGTCCTGTTTTCTTGTTGAATTTCATGCAAGGGTGTTCTAAAATATCTTCCATTGATAACTGTATTCAGGGATCCCATATGTTCAGAAACATGTTAAGGGCCCAAAGTGGCTTCCTTTTCTGATTGGGGTATGACTTTATAATGCATAGATCTATCTCTATTTGCTTGTGAATACCCTGTCAAACTCGCATATATCTATGCTATAGCTTATGACCTAACTTTTCTCTTTCATTTCTACTTTTTTAGCTTATGACCTAACTTTTCTCTTTCATTTCTACTTTTTTTTCCAGGTTCCTTCACTCTTTATGCTCTCAGCCAGTTGTGCAGTGTTTGGAGGTATGCCTGGTTTCATGTCTTTAGTAGGAACATTATTTCGTCATGGCTTCTGTGTCCAAAAAAGATTGATATAAGATGATCCTAACTTGTACTGCTTCTTCCATATTGGCGAGCTAGCTATTAGTGGCACCTATTTGTGGTTTTAGATGTTAACCTTCCAGTTGAAGACATTGAAGGCATACCCAGACCGTACGGTTGGTTTTAGATTGCAGTAGCACTGCTAAAATACCACTACTCCATCCGATCCCATAGTTAATGAGCATTAATTTCTGTCTTCTAGATGCAGCGTTGGTTATTATCGTCCTGAAAAACTCGTGTGTCATTACGACAACTTTCAATTTTGTTAAGGGTAATGATATCAGTTGACTTTATTTTGTATAAAATTAAACCTCAGGATCTTGTGGTGGATAGAAACTTGAACTTTTTATGAATAGCCATGTGTCATTCGCTACGACAACTTTCAATTTGGTTAGGGGTAATGACATCAGTTGACTTTATATTGTATCAAATTAGACCTCAGGGGCTTGTGGTGGATAGAAAGCTGAACCTTTTATAAATGGCTGCCTAGCATTTTTTTCCATTATTCTTTTATGGCTTATGGATTGTTCCGATGAAATAATCTGGTGATTTTTGCCATAAAGAATTACATGGCTTAATTAGTTTTCTGGTAACTGGTGGTGGTGGTGAGGTAGAAAGAAGTGATGAGGGCATTCTAGAAATTTGGTAATGTTTTTTATGGGTATTTTTGTCCAGCCATTGTTTTCTTGGGGGTATTCGAGGATGAGTGATATCTCAAAGGAAATCTAAATGAATTTATTGCCAGTGTCTCTCTTCTATTATTATGGCGAATGAGGTGGAATTATCAAAAATAAAAATGCCAAATTAGGGGAAATTTGAAGCATAAAACTAATTTTAGAGGGGTTTTGGTTCTAATATAATGGAAGTGGGAGTGTGCCTGCAATTGTTTAGAAAGCTCGGTGGGGGTACTGTGAAGTTCCCTATTTTTATTTGTACTTGCAAGTTTATTGGTCATTTCTCTCCTTTTTTTTCTCCCCTCTTAGTTTGTACTTTTTGCCGAGCTTTCATTGTTTGAAATCTTATATCATGATTTCCAGGTTATGCACTTCCAAAGTTTACACAACTTACAGTGACTTCATATTATGCTGCTTCTAGTGCTTCTCATTATAGTATCTCGTTGCTTACGAGACACATAGAAGAGTCATACACATCTCGAAGCCAGAAGCACTCAAACGATGAATTACAGCTTCGTAAGTAATGATTATACTTTCTTGCGTTCTATTTTGTAATTTATGGTACTATAAGTTAGTAACTGGCCTAGTTGTAAACAGAATTTTGATGTTTAGTTCTATATTTTTTCTGTTGCTGTTTTGGTTTGTTTCTTAATTTTGTTGGACCTGATAAAGATTACATACAATGTATACGCAACTGTATTTTTGTGAAAGCTTCTACTTTTACAAATAATGTGAATTCGTTAAGCAATATGAGCTCTAGGAGTCATTCAAGGGTTTTGTTGCAAGAGTTAAAACTCTAGCTAGTTTCTCTTTTTCCGTATGTATGGCGATGTTTGTTAATTGAAAACATGATACATATTAGGTAAATTTGCTGTTCATCAAAAAGGAAATTAATACAATAATAGATACACATTAGGTGGGTTCATCATTAAGGAATTTACTACAATAATTATATAGCATAAAACATGATGCATATTAGGTAAATTTGCTGTTCATCATCTAAATGTGCCACTCGGAAAACCAAGTAATTTATATATTATTAATTAATTAAGAAAAGGAAATTTAGAAACATCTTGACAAAAAACAGATTGTTCCTTTGTATCACGTCCCGAATCCCCATAAATTTGGGGACGTGAACTGAAAGAATATGAAATAGAATAATATCTCATTCCTACATCATGCCATAATAAATATATGTGCAACATAAGTATTTAATACATCATTTTCATAATTATAGATACATAATGCATAACCCAGACAGAAAAACCATGTTGTAAATACATGTCTTTGAGCTACAATCTCGTACATAACTATAACATAAGTCTATACATAACCTCAAAATACCACTACTCGAGTCCAGTTCGCCTCTAGCACTGAAACTCTTCCAAAAATATGCCTGCCCTTCTAGCAAGCTAGTACTTACACTGACCCTACAAAACCCAATAAGTCTATAAGGCCCCACCATTTT